>JAKTSS010000162.1:0-25881 GCA_030580355.1 Debaryomycetaceae sp. yHKB357 | reverse complement strand
ATAATCACTGATCCATTTCGAATAATCACTGATCCACTTCAGAAGTAGTCGAATAATCACTGCTCCACTTCAAATTGAATAATCACTGATCCATTTCGAATAATCACTGATCCACTTCGAATAATCACTGATCCATTTCGAATAATCACTGATCCATTTCGAATAATCACTGATCCATTTCGAATAATCACTGATCCACTTCAGAAGTAGTCGAATAATCACTGATCCATTTCAGAAGGAATACTGAAGAATCACGCTAGGATGGGTTCACGTAGCGGTATCACTCTTACTATAATTTAGTGGTTGAATCTAGTTCGATCGTGGTATTTACGTTACTACTAGTGCAAACTATAATGCACTAGAATCTAGAGAGCACTATATCTATGGCCTACTTTCACAGTCTCCACCGGTCCCAACCCCTGAAATCATCGGGACTCGGCATCCACAGGACCCAACCCCCCGAAATCATCGGGACTCACCATCAACGCCAACCCCTGTTTCTGCCGCGCACTCAAGAACCCGAGTCCGTAGCTGAAGCTCGCGTTCACCCACCCAAACCCTTCGAGCGCCACCCCTTCAAAATCGCTGCCCTGGTTCCCGTACTCGGCCCCGACCCGGTGCGGCACCGCCCCGCGCACCACGTTGTACTTCTCCACCACCACCCCGTTGTACAGGATAAACAGCCGGAGCATCATGTGCGTCCACCGGTACGCGAGCCGGCTCGCCGCCTCCGAAAACCCGTACTCGCGGAGCCCCTTCCACGCGAGCATCTGGTGCGGCGCCCACCCGTACGGATAGTCCCACTGCCGCTGCACCAGCCCCTCCGGCATCCGCTCGTCCCGGCTGGCGAGCGTGCTGCCGCAGAGCCCGCCATACTCCTCCAACTTGCATAGCGACCGGGCCACCATCGCCTGCGCCTGCGGCTCGCTCGCACACCCGGCCCAGAGCGGGTAGAAACACGTGGGCGCCTCGTACCGCGTCTGCTCGCGCCGCGACACGTCATAGTCGTAGAACATGCTGTCCTGCTCGTTCCAGAGGTACCGGTCAATGCGCTCCTGCCGCCGCCGGCTGCGCGCAAACCATTCCTCCGCCTTATGGCCCTGGAACTCTGCGCCAAACTCCAGGCCGATAATGTCGCCAATGTCCCGCTCGTACTTGTAGAGAAGCGAGTTGAGGTCGACCGTCGCGAGCGACGCGCACCGTCCTTCGAGCCGGTAGCTGGTGTCGTGGCCCAGCTCCCGCACTGCCCGGTCGTGCAAAAAGTACTCCTGGAGCTCCGGCTCGTCAGTGGCGTCGTCGTTGTGCATCGCCAGGTACTCCGCGACCGTCACGCGAGCCCGCTCGGCGTACGGCCGGAGCGCAGCGTCAAAGTGGCCCGGCTCGGTCTCGGGCGGGATCCCGACCCCTTCAGGGTGGTAGCACGAGAGGCCCGTTTCCGGATCGAGCCGGGGCTGCGCGCACCATACCGTCTCGTACTCCTTGATCGCGGCCGCAACAGCACGCGCTAAAAAGTCTCGGAGGTCTTGCAGGTCGTGGGCGTTTGCCGCACACGACCGCCGCCACGTCTGCAAACACATATCGGTTAAAAACGGCGGCTGCAGCCGGCCGAGGTAGTACAGCCGGTTGGCGTTGAGGATCTTGCCATAGTGTTCGATCTCGTAGATGAAATTCTCGCACATGCCGCGGCAGAGGCGGAGGTGCTGTTCCGGGCACTGGTCATCGGCAAGCAACCCGAGCACCACCATGTACAGGTCCCAGCCGTAAAACTCGTTGAAGCGGCCGCCAGGCACAATGTACGGCTGGCTCACACGCGTACCACCCTCCTCAAGCAGTGCGAGGGCAAGCAAGCCTGGACGGTCGTTGATGCTGCGTATGAAGTTGGCATCGATCACCGGGGGTAGGTACTGCACGTCAAGCCCCGGGTTGGCGGCCTTCATGGACAGATACCATTCGTACAGCACCGTGTCGCGGCATGGAACGTACATGCGGCACTGGACGCCCCCGGCGTCGTGGACCTTGGTGTCTCGGGTCATGTCCAATACGTTATCGGCACTCACCCTGCGGGTGAGCTTGGGCCAGAAGTCGTCGCGAATACGGCGCACGAGGCGGGAGACGGGCAGCTCGTAGAGGAGCAGCAGCGGCAAAACAAGCAGGTGGAGCTGGCCGCGGTTGCGGGCTAGCACGAGCTCCTGCAAGAGATTGCTGAGCCAGTAGACGCCCAGGATGGTGTAGCGGGCGTAGCCGGACGAAGAAGCGCTTCCGACGCGAAATAGACCAGAGTAGATGCGGGCATAGTCGTCAATAGTGATTTGGAAGCTACGGCAGGTATCAAAGCGTTTCAACAAGGCCAGGATCGTCGCATTGACGTTGGGGATATAGAAGAAAGCCGGAATGTCGCTGACACGAGATTCCAGAAGGGCGCGCGGGCGAGAGCGGCGGGACGCTCCTTGGCCCGCTAATTGTTCCAGATCTAGCGAGGAATAGTGCGGGAGAGACGAAGAGCGAGGGCGAGTATGCTGGGTATCCTTGCGTGTCATGTACTGGCCGAGCCCAGACAAGGGATGTGTGCTTCAAGGCGGTTCTATAGATAAGGACTGCATAAAACTGAGGCGCGGTCTTGTCCGACGCAGAAGACTTTCGAAGGTTTTCAGAAAACCAGAATAGGCAGTGGGATTGAATGGTGATCATGACCGGTGTTCCCTCATAACAAGTTCGCAGAGAAGATACTGGCCGCTCAAGCCTTAATGGTAGAGTGTACTTTTGCACCCATTCGATCTCATTTGAGACGAAAAAAGAGTTCTCGTTTTTGGTTTCTGTTAAGTTGTAGATCACCCAATTGCCCTGCAACCTGAAGCTGGCTTCATGTGAGTGTGCTTCACTAAAGAATCAATTTCATTCCTGCAATTGATATCTTGAATGTCCCAAGGGCGAGAGAATTTCACATGTCTCGCTCGAAAATTGTTGCATTTTCGTAATGCTGCGGCAATTTTGCAGCCAAAACTGACAAATTTCATATGAAACCTCAATCTTAGGAGGAACGAGTTTCTTTCCGTTCACCACTTATCCTCGAGTCCGCAAGCATCGTAGCATTTTGCAGGGCTTATAAGTGGCGGCTAAGTATACAATTGTAATTCGGTAACAACTTTCTAAATCTTGGTGATTGGCCTCTACAACCGGACTAATATTGTTGAATACTTTGCAAGGGCAACGCACCGCCCACAACTCAATCATGTTTTTACGCCCCGCATAAATCTCCATTGGAATTTCCTACTGCACTGGTGCGTGGAATGAGTACGCAAACGAAACTCAATCTCCAAAAAAACCACGTCCGATCCGGGATTCGGGAATACGTGAAGTTGGGACGAGTGACAAAGGCAATGGCGAAAAGCATGCATCCTTTCTTTTTCTCAATGCATATTTCTGCTTAGAAATTCAAAGATTGATCATTCTAAGCCGCTGCTACTTTTTCTTTCGCGCACTCTCAAATCTCCGCAACACAAACACGGCAATTGCTCCTCCCACATACATTGTGAACAGAGGCGCCCTATTGCGGGAGAACACAGCAAGTGATCAAAAGTTAGCTCACTTTGTGACAAACCTCGCCTCTAGTAGTGCACCAAGTGTCACAGGATCACAAAGTCGCGCTTGAAATTCGTAAGCATGGCGCGCCAAGTTCTCTTGTTACCCCACCAATTTTCAATGCGTGGCCTCTATCGGTATCTAGCCTCACGCAGGGCTTGATTGGGCACGTTCGTCCTCATTACATCACATGATGGCTTAGATTCGAGAAGAGCGAGCCGCACTCTCCCAAAGAAAAGTCTCATTTTCGCCAAGCCCGTCTTGTTTACCAATCGCGATTTTCTTACTCAGCGGGCCGCGTTCTGTTTGGTACTTTGTATGATGATACCCTGGAGTATTCTAGCGACCGGGAACTCCTATACCACGACAGCAAAATAGCACGTGCTTGCCCCGAGCCTGGAAACCGCCTCATCTCCTCTGCAATCGCCGATACCAAAGTGAGGCGGACACAGTGTGCACTTGGGCATTACGCAGGTGCGAGAGCTTTGCCTTTGTGACGCGAGGCACAGGACTGCGAGCCAGTGATCTTTGTGTTAAACCACGGTCCTTATTTTTTAAAAAACACCTGATACTGTAGGCGGCTGGCTAATACACCGTGGATTCGCATGACGACATCAGCTCACGCAACGATTCTTGTTTAGTTCAGGTAAGATGGGTCGATGCTGCCTTGGATGTGGCCGGCCACAGCTCCTCAGCCCACGAGGAATCGCTTCATATCTTCCCGCATGTTTTGACCTGGCGCCAGGGATTTCCCATTTATGGAACGCCCACCTGTTGGTCGAGAATCACCCCCACTTTTGAAAATAATCTCAAGCAGGGCGACCAGCTCCTGATATTCATCCACAAATGGACAGATTAATCCAGCAAGGGTAGGGGAGTTGAGCAAAATAATATTGCACCGGCAAAGGAGGCTACATAAATCCCCGATCTACCCGTCCCAGAAACACTGGAACAAGGCCACAGCATCCACCCTCAATCGTTTATCACATTCCTTTTATTGCACCGAGATGCGCACCACACTCGTTTTACTCGCCTCAGCTTCGGTAGCAGTCAGCTCCCAGATCGCGGTCTACTGGGGCCAGAATGCCGCGTATTCGACCGGCACCGGCAGTCAAGATAGATTGATTGAGTATTGCCGCACAACACCCTCTGATATCGTCTTGCTTTCCTTCCTCAGCCGCTTTCCTGAAACACAAGTGAACTTTGCCAACCAGTGCGGCGGTACGTTCCCGGATAGCGACTTGCTCCACTGCACTTTGATTGCGGCAGACATTACCGAGTGCCAGAAGATGGGCAAAAAGGTATTGTTGACCTTGGGGGGCGCCGCAGGCGACTATGGATTCGCCAATGACGAAAGCGCAGCCGCATACGCGCAAACTCTCTTGGACACGTTTGGCCCTAAAAATCCTAGCAACCCGGTGAACCGGCCTTTTGACGATGCAGTGGTAGACGGCTTCAATCTTGACCCGGAGCACGGCAATGCGTCTCCGTACGCCGCTCTTGCTAAGGAGCTCAAAAAATTGGCACCGAGCTCTTTACTCGGCGCTGCACCTCAATGCCCGAGCCCTGACGCTGTCTTGGGCGATGCATTGTCAACGGGCTCCTTCGACTATGTCTTTGTGCAGTTTTACAATAACTATTGCAGCTTGGACCGAACATTTAACTGGAATGACTGGTCCAACTACGCCAAGAACGTGTCCCCCAACAAGCAGGTGAAGATCTTTGTCGGACTCGTGGGCGCGCCCGGCGGGACTGACACCGGATACGTCAACGTAGACACCGTTAAACTGCAGTTGCCACAGTTTGAAAATGATCCGGCGTTTGGTGGGTTCGCCATCTGGGATGTCTCGTCCGCCAAGGAGAACAACAACTTTGGCGAACAGTTGCAAAAGCTTCTTGCCCCTCCGTCGCCGGATGTGGAGTCAAAGACCGACCCTACCTCCGCTGCCTCTATCAAGGCCGAGTCGTCTACCCTCGATCTCAACACTGTGTCTTTTGCCCTGGTTTCCCAAAACATTGAGACTTCTTTTCTTCCATACAAGAGAGAATCGTCTTCTCTAGTTGACAGCAGCAAAGATTCTTCTTCCCTCGTATACAGCAACACGGAGTCTTCCTCTGCTGTGTCTAGCTCGTTTTCTGATGCTTCGCCGGCCGAATCTTCGCTGAACATAACGCCGTCTCCATCTAGACTGGCGAATGGTGTCTTTTCGACCTCGACCGATATTCTGACCACTGTTGTCACCATCACTGATTGCGGAACCCTCACGTGCACCGAGAAGGAGGTCACGACCGGTGTTGCCGTCGTCACCATTAACGAGACGGAGTACACCACTTATTGCCCCTTGCCGACCCTGACAGTCACTGAGGCTCTGACGGTTGTCGTCACTGTTACTGACTGCGAGGACCACGTTTGCACAGAGAAGGCGGTCACCACAGGCGTCACTGTTGTCACCGAGGGCGAGACTGTGTACACGACGTACTGCCCCTTGACGGCCGATGAGAAATCTGAAGAGGTTTCCACTGCCGCGGCCTCAACTGAAGAAGTGTCTCTTCAAGCTACCTTGCCCTCTTCCACTGCCGGCAAGCCTGTCGAAACTGGTGTAGTCATCCCCTCCGACAAAGAGTCTCACATTGCGATTCCGTCTACGCCCGCGACCGTTGAGCCAATCGTACCTCATGTAGTTGCCCCCGCGCACGAAAAATCACCAGAGACTCCCGACGAAGACGATTCTCACGACGGCCCAATCTTCAAAACCATTACTGTCACGTCCTACGTGGACTCTTCAAAGCCCACAGCGCTCTCGCCTGGTTCGTTTTCATCAAAATGGGACAACACGACTCTTTTCAACGCTTCAACCTCGGCGCTGGCAAATGGATCTACTCCATTTGAAGCTCAAATGTACGAGGCGGGCGCCAGTTCCAAAAACGTCGGTTTTGGCTTTGGTCTTTTTATCATTAGTGTTGTCACAATGTGGTTTTGAGGATGTGTGCTAGGATAAAGCACTCCTTCTCACGAATTCATCTTCCGTGCATTTCACTGGTAAGAGTATTCAGAGCCCTCGTGTTACCACCACCGATATTTGAAGTACAGCAGCATGAGATAGCGCCCTTCTCGTATGATTCATAAATATACCCATACTATTTTAATGACTGTCAAAACAAGTCAACACCGCCCGAGTGTGGTGTAAAGCGAAAAAACGAGGAGGATGGTAGAGGAGTGGTTCAACAGGTTATAGACCTTGTTAATGGTGACTGATTCCCCTCACGACTGACAGAATAGCGGTCTGAAGTTTAGCTTCGAGTCATGAATAGATTCTTAGACGCTTACAAGTAGTATTCTCTTTCAGAGGAGGGGTGTTTCTAATTCAACAGACCGTTGTGAGCATTGGGGCTGAAAACCAGTTCAATTTCATTCAAGCCCAGATTGCTGAGTACGATGTGGTTGATCCATGGGCGGCGTGAATGAATATACAAACTGGTCAGTATCGCGAGAAAAAAATGAATTCGAGGAATGCACAGGGTCGAGCTCGTCCGCATCCAAGCATCTGCTAGGTTCTTCTCGACTAGTCCCTTCAACCCTACGGCTTCGCTGCTCGAACCTTCATTGAAATTTTCAGTTGACGTTTAAGAATACTGTGGTTCCAATATGACACCATGTCAATGGGCGACACAAACACAATCATGGCACCCCGCACAGAGAACGTAGTACACATAAAGGCATGCATCGCGCTGCGGAGTTCCGTGCCGAATTCTCGAATAGTGGTACTCCTTGTTTACTTCTTCGACCAAGTTCGCCTCTGTCGGCGTTATAAATATCACGAGGAAAGGAATACACGCCTCGAAATCGCAATGACGGGATCGGGGGCACGCAATGTGATCGGCCATCGCCCCTCTCTTCTCACACCTCTTACCAGACCCTCAATTTGCCACCTGACGCAAAGCTTCACTTGGGAACTGTCGCTGCCGTGAACCGCGATTGATACACCTCTAGCCGACTTTCGCTTGCTTCGCATACAGCATGAAATGGGCGAGTCTCACGCATCTCTCATTATCATTTGCGCCAAGCCCTTTTTGTTCACCTATCGCGATATTTTCACTCAGCAGTACGCATTCTGTTCGGTATCGTGCATGACAATAAACTCGTGTAATTTGGCGATCAGTAACGCCCTTTAACCAACAGACCACGGCGGAATAGTATGTGCATACGCTGAGCAGTGGGGGCGCCTCACCGTTCCTGAGGCGGGAGCGTGCTGCTCCTGATGCGGGAATAAGGCGGACCCGGTATGCGCACGAGCGTTACGCGAGTGCGGGGGCTTCAGGGAGGGCCCCGCAGAGATTCAAAGACGAGTCGAGAAATAGTGCATGCGCCTGACGCTGCAGCGTTTTATTGAAAGACATTTACTTAAACCGCAAACCTCCCTTCCCGCCGACTTCTATTCAATTCTCAGGGAACAGCGTTGGGAAAAGTTATCTGTGATTCACACAGTTTTTTCTTCTTTCGCGCAAGGCGTTGAATTGTGGGACAGTGAACTTTGTGTTACACCTCATTTCTTTATTTGGAACATCCGATAATTGAGGCGTACGGTTTGATCTATCCTCGGATCAGAAGATACTTTCAGCTCACGCGACAACCAATGCGTGTGTGAGTTGTGTTAATTTCTATGGGTCGAGTCGCTTGTCAGAATTTCAAGCTACAGGATCTGCTCTGTACATGGGCTCAGCATGGCTAGAATTGAAGGGCTAATTCTCTCCAATGCAAAACGTCTCATGAAACGCGAATATAACAGGATGAAAAAATACTAATCGGCTAGGCGACAGGTTCTATGATAATAATTCACGAACGCCCAAAGTGATTTGGAGAGCTGATCGGGATGCAATGGTACCGTGAAATCAGAGCCTATATATACCCGGTCCGTGTCGCCAATTATCAGAGAAAGAAGTATCCCTCCACACTCGTTTCTTTCATTCGCTTTATTCACCCGAGATGCGCTCTTCCCTTATTTTACTCGCTTCAGCTTCTTTGGCAGTTAGCACTGTCGCCCCTCTTGACGTGGAATCCACCGACCTGGCTGTCCGCTTCGGCAACGAATCTTTGCCCGTCGTTTCTTCGCTGTACCCAACGCCGTCTTCAATTAATGCCGTGTCCACTTCTACGGACATTCTGACCACCGTTGTCACCATCACTGATTGCGGAACTCTCACGTGCACCGAGAAGGAGGTCACGACCGGTGTTGCCGTCGTCACCATCAACGAGACGGAGTACACCACTTATTGCCCCTTGCCGACCCTGACGGTCACTGAGGCTCTGACGGTTGTCGTCACTGTAACCGACTGTGAGGACCACGTATGCACGGAGAGGTCGGTCACCACAGGCGTCACTGTTGTCACCGAGGGCGAGACTGTGTACACCACATACTGCCCCTTGACGGCCGATGAGAAATCTGAAGAAGTTTCCACCGCCGCGACCTCAACTGAAGGAGTGGCTCCCCAAGCTACCTGGGCCCCGACTGGCGAAGAGCCCGTTGAGACTGGCGCACCTGCACCCACTGGCGAAGAGCCTTGTGAGACTGGTGCACCCGCACCCACTGACAAGGAGTCTCCTGACGCCACTCCATCTGCGCCCACCGGTGTCGAACCGGCTGTGCCTGATGTAGCTACCCCCGAATGCGACGAATCTCCCGCGACCTTTGAGCAGGCTGATACCGAATCGGAAATTGCAATCTTCAAAACCATCACTCTCACCGCGTACGTGACCTCTGCCAAGCCCACTGCGTTCTTGCCTGGCCCGGTCTCATCCATGTGGTCCAACGCGACGATTTCCCACGTTCCGGTCTCGCCTTCCGCCCCGGCAAACGTGTCTGAGGCCCAAACGTACGAGGCAGGTGCTAGTGCCAACGGTGTCGGTCTTGGCTTTGGTCTTTTCATTGCCGGTGCCGTTGCAATGTGGTTTTAAAGCCGTAAACCAGAATTCAAGCACACGCCAGCGCATTTTTCTTTTAAATTGTACTTCCGTGTGTCGCACTGGTAAAGTGATTTCACAAGATCTTTACGCGGCTGTCGTTTTTTCCAAAGTATAGATGAATGAGATTGCCTCATTCCCGAATTATTTATATATACCCAATTCTCTCATGAACTTCAATATCAGTTAAGTGATTAAAAGATCTGTGATCTGTTTCTGCAAGTCTAACTCACGTATGTAGATGAGCTGAAGTGTGACCTCGAGTATCAACGTTGGGGGTATCTAGACCTGCAGTATTCAACATTTGTGATTGAGCGAATTTCTCTGCACAGGTGTAACCGCATTGAAAGAAAAAGATGCGCAGCTTGTACTTCTGGATCAGATAGGACGAGGCGCAATTATGCAGTGCGCAATCGTCATGCACGAGTTCCTGGCCCTACATTTGACTAAAACATCAACTGCGCCTACTTAGCAATACCGGTCTCCAATTTCACTGCCTCGATGGACTGTTCAAGCAATTGGCCTCTAACGTGGAATTTTCCAGTATTTTTTAGGTGTTCGAAACGTGGTTACTTAGTTGCCTTCGTGGTGGCTTCGCGCCCAAATAGTCATGACAATTTGAATTGAACCAAATTACAAAAAACTATTCTTAAATAGAATACAGGAAGAGAAGTATTCTTGACAGCGTTCTCTATTCCGCTTCAGACTTATTTCTCAAGTCAAACTGTCACGTATTCTGCGATCAAATAGATAAGGTCAACCGTAAAAATATTTTTGAAATATGCCAGATTTTCCCCTGAAAGCCGAGGTCTAGCTGCGCCACTTGATCCAGCAATCGGATTGAAGCCATGTCTCTCATACCTACATGTGAGCTTTGCGGTGGCGCGGTGAGCCCCTATACTGCCGTATCGCGTTATTTGTTGATTTTGTCCTCTGGGGATGCACGGCTTTGGGGTTTTATCTCGTGAAAATTGTGGTATCGGGAATAAGCGACCCCTCGTGATGACACGGGTATCTTTCGCTAAAACTCGTATCAAGCAATCACAAGACTATAGATCATTCTACGTTAAAAGACTTCAGCAATGCGTGGGAGGACCTTCACAAAAATTTTGCCCGTGCGCAGAAGTGGATCACAGAGCAACGATCACATATGCCGCACGTTCAAGTGAACAGAAATGCAACACACGGTAAGAAACGAAGTCTATGCAAAAATGACGATGCCCGGTTTATGCTTTTGACTCAGGGGTAAAAAATAAAATTCCGTCGCGAACTCACTGGCGCCGCAGCAGGGTGTTGTGAATTTACAGTCGATTCACACGTTTTGAGGAAATCTCCTGAAATTTTGATAGGCATTTCAATTGCAAATTCAATTGCAAATAGGAGAAGCCATTTCTCGAAGTTGCAACAATAGTGGCTGTGCTCATGCGAGAACGATGGAGTGCTAAGTACCCTTACACAACAAAGGTAACTACCAGTATAGCGTTATCTGGCCAGCTTTTACAAGGGCCATGGACCCATGCATTTTGCTTTCTAGAGTGTTGACGCGACGAGTATCAATATAAATCACCATGTAGTACGCTCCTATCGCTGGGCAATTCTGCAAATGATTTTGCAATTCCATGCAATCTTGAAGATACTCGGCTGCAAAACCTGGAAAATATATGGCCGGAATGCAACACGGGCTGGCGTTCAACACAAGCAATGTCAACAATGCAGGTGATTCCTGGACCGGTGCTGTGTGGCGCAGGGAAGAACCAACATCTAAGCCCCCGCAATTAACAGGCTGAGCTCTTGTGGGGACATGAAAGGCGAAGCAGGTCACCAAGGCAGACGAAGGGTATAAATTGAGGCCAGATTCGACCACTGGTCTCAAGTTCATCAGTGCTCCTGTACTTCATTTCATCACACCTCTGAAGCCAATGTTTCTCCTCAATTCTCTTATTTTGACTACTGTCGCTGTTGCGATTGCTCATGACAACAATCATGGCGGCCATCGCGCTCCCCCACCCAAAGGCAAGCGGGAAGTTGTTCCTCCTTTCAAACCTTTATCGGCGCCAGGAGGAAGCGTGCCTCCACCTGGCTTTGCGCTGATTGATTTGGGCGCCGTGGAACCTAGCGGCCTTCCATTCAAGCGCGAGGACTTTGAGGGCAAGCCGGTGCCTCCGCCAGCTCCCAAGCCTGACCACCCCCACGTCAAGCGGGAGGACTTTGAGGGCAAGCCGGTGCCTCCGCCAGCTCCCCAGCCTGACCACCCCCACGTCAAGCGCGAGGCCTTTGGTGGTAAGCCGGCGCCGCAGCCAGCTCCCAAGCCTGACCACCCTCACGTCAAGCGCGAGGCCTTTGGTGGTAAGCCGGCGCCGCAGCCAGCTCCCAAGCCTGACCACCCTCACGTCAAGCGCGAGGCTTTCGGTGGTAAGCCTGTTCACAAACCCAAGCACGGAGCTCACCCACATTAAGCAAACCAGCGTAGTTTTGCTATGGCATCATTTCCCAGATGTATGCCCTACCCCTCGTTTCTCTTTATTGATATCAATTTATGACTCCACTTTGCATCCTTCAAAACGTAACAAATCCGTAGCCTAGCCCTCAAAATCATGAGGCTTACACGTAGCACAAGGCGAAAAATCCACGTAATGCACGAATGGCACCACATCAGAGACCGAAACTGGTCAAAAGGCTGCTTGATTCATCATGCGATCGCGAGCAACGCATCATCAGGCGACGCGCAAACTTATGTTGTGCAACAGTGTGGTATCACACATTGATACGAGAACCCTATTGAGCTCGACCCGCAACACCACATGCGACATGTCTGTACGTATCAGCCGATTTGCACTCTTAAATCACCCAACGCAGATGTACCAGTATGACACAGCAGTATAAATGGAGGCCATTTTCCAACCGATTACTCGGGTTGCTGGTATCAACCTTATCAGATCGCAACACCTATGCACATCCTTCCTTTTCTTGTCCTGACTACTTACGCAGTGGCGATTTCATGGAACGTCTTTCCGCAGGATGCGCGCCCCTTATTAGTTCGGAAAGAAAATGCGCCTACGCGCGGTTTCTTACTTGCTACTGATGGGGAATTGTCACAGGCTCTGGATTTCACAAAAATGCCTCTTTCGGAAATTGAGATTGAAGAGGCACAGCTTGCTAGTTGGCAAACGAACGGGCTCACACTTGGTATTGACAACACTCACGAGAAACGGAAGTATGCGAGGCAGAATCCCAAAGGTAAACCAGACGACACCCGCCCAAAACGAGAGTCCGCGGAGCAGAATCCTAGAGGCAAGCCCGAGGAGACCTGGGTGAAACGGGAAAGGAAGTCTACCGTGCGGAATTCGAGAGGGAAGCCAGCGAACATCCAGGCAAAACGAAAGTCTGCGGAGCAGAATCCCAAAGGTAAGCCCGAAGACCCTCGCCCGAAATGATAATCTCCTTTTAAGAGCCCCGTGAAAAAGTCCATGAATTATTTTGCAAGACGGGAGTCTGCTGAGGAAACATAACAAAAATCCGTGGAGACATCAGTCCAGAGATTCCGCCGAGAAAATTATCAGGCCCATGCACGAACTTGATTTTCCGCGAAGGGAGAACATTCATTCAAAATCATTCTTCGAGATTCTTCTTCGAAATCCTTTTTGGAGATGTCAGTAGCGTTGCTTGCGAAGAGCCAACGCTTTTGCATTGGATGCTCCGGTGACATCAGTCAACTAAACTGCCCACTTGATAATTTTTTTTTGATAATCTTGATATCATTTTACCGAAGATATCACCGAGCCCTACCTTGAGAGGCTCCATTTTTTCGCAGTATTGGTGTTGCGTGAGGTACTTGCAGCACACATCACCTGATTTTGCACATATCATCAGAATTAGTGATGCAATTATTATTTCATATGGATAATGGATCAGTCGACTTCATGGTAGATAATACGGCCCACTAGGAGGTGCTCACATGAGTTCTGCGCTAAAAGCTTCCTCGTAATAATTCGTTGATGCACGCAACGGTGCTGCACATCTCCACGCAATAGCTGAAGTTCAAGCCATGATAACGCTCGCCGGGAATCCCACCCGATGATGTCCTCAACTCCTGCGCCAAGAACGGTTACTGGACCCTTTGTTCTCACCGGGCTTAAGCAACACATCAACAAAAAGTAGCTTTTTTATTTTAAAACATTAACCTTCTGATGGTAAATGCAAAATGATGCTGGGAGGTAGGACGGGGGTATAAATGCGGGCCATTTGCCGTACGAATATCTTCTTTATCATCACCAGTGTTTTCTCAACAAGCCGAGAACCAATGTTGCTCCTCAGTTTCCTTGTTCTGATGTCTGCCGCAATGTTGATTACCCGCAACTCTGGCGTAGTCGGCACAAAACCTTCCGAAGGCAAGCTCGAAAATGTTACCCCTTTCGAGCCATTTCCGATGGATAAGGACGACGCACTTTTGCATGCGCCGTCAGTTTTGGACTTGGACGCCCCCGAAAGCGAGCGAGGAGGCTCTGATCCAGCAATTTACAGTGTGCTCGATAACTCTCTTGTGAAGCGTGTCGTGCACCCCAGGCCTCAGCCTTCAGCTAATCTCAACAAGCACAAGAACAAGCCCGCAGTTACACCGCCTCATAACTACCATGCGAAGCGGGACGATGCTCAAGAGGAAGCATTGGACGACATTTTTGAGAAAAGAGTGGTGCACCCCAGGCCTCAGCCTTCAGCTAATCTCAACAAGCACAAGAACAAGCCCGCAGTTACACCGCCTCATAACTACCATGCGAAGCGGGACGATGCTCAAGAGGAAGCATTGGACGACATTTTTGAGAAAAGAGTGGTGCACCCCAGGCCTCAGCCTTCAGCCAATCCCAACAAGCACAAGAACAAGCCCGCAGTTACACCGCCTCATAACTACCATGCGAAGCGGGACGATGCTCAAGAGGAAGCATTGGACGACATTTTTGAGAAGAGAGTGGTGCACCCCAGGCCCAATCCTTCGGCCAATCCCAACAAGCACAAGAGCAAGCCTGCAGTTGCATCGCCTCATAACTACCATGCGAAGCGAGAGCCAGAGCAGAACCCCAACTCTAAGCCCAAGGGGCCTCCTCAAAAGTGAGGTAGAGTTACCGAACCCTCTGGAGGGGTCTTCCCCGAAACTGAAGGCAGCCATGAGTAAAATGATGAGTATTTGTGACAACGTCCCAGGGGTCCCTCGTGTTTTTTGTAATAGATTCCCTGAGTCATTGATATAACGGAACATTTGTCAGTAAATTCGTTCACCATCTCGTCTGTGTGCTGTATGTCTGTTGTAGAAGCGGTAGCGCCAGAGGTAATTCGAGTATCAGATGTCACCACGCTTACAATCTGCCCAGCATGTTTTGATGTCAGAACCAGGCCTGTGCATACTTAACTTGAATCAGAACATGCTTATCGTATGGGCACATCACCACCCTAAGCGAATGGACCCCGATCTTGACACTTCTGAGAATCGTCAAACGTCGATAGAAGAAAATTTTAAAAAGGCAGTGGTGCCAACGATTCAATATTGTCGAAAACAGTCGAGTGTGTCACTGTGAGGCATTGAAGGTTAGGAATGAAGCTAGGGCCCGGCTCTTGAGGTTATTCGCCCATTGATCAGAACAGAAGGATGCAATATCATTTTTTTACACCTTGACCGCCCCCGCCAGACCAGCCGTGACCACTTCCGAGTGGCCGAAACAATTTCTCAGAAGCCGGCAGAAGGTGGATGCAATAATACTGATGCCGAAAGTTCGACTTGGTAGAATATTGCGTGTATGGGGAATTTCTAGTAGCTTCGAGCGTGATGATTGTGCGTCTCGGCAAAAGATACCACGACAGGAGGTCAAGACACACATGTGTCGATTCCCGTTGCGATGCCACGGAAAAAGGAGTAAGCTCAGATGATAGGTCGCTCCAGCAACTTGTCGAGAGCTACCGGGCCTAGATTTTCGACCTTCGATTTTTTCGATCGGCATGGAACCGAGACGTTTCGTGACCGTTGCCCGACTGTGTAACTCCGAGCAATCCAAGCCTTCTAATGCTATAATTAGAATAAAATAAGGCCATGGTCAAGTGCATTGCTACGCAGTAGCTCTCACCTCACACCACCTCAATGCTTTCTCAATTTCACGGGCATGTCCTATTTGCCCTACTCGCGACGAACCTCTGCACTGTCTCTGCTCAGATTGCTGTCTACTGGGGCCAGAACTCTGCCCACTGTACCGGCAAAGGCTGCCAAGAACGGCTCCTCCACTACTGTCAGAATACCCCTTCTGATATTGTCTTGCTCTCGTTTCTAGATAACTACCCAAACACCCAAGTTAACTTTGCCAACCAAGCTGGTGACACCTTCCCCGATTGCGACTTGCTTCACTGCTCTCAAATTGGCCGCGACATTACGGCGTGCCAGGAAATGGGCAAAAAAGTTTTATTGACCATGGGCGGCGCAATCGGCGACTATGGGTTCGTCAACGACGCGAGCGGAGCCGCCTACGCGCGGACTCTTTTGGACACGTTTGGGCCTATCAATCCCGCTAGTACGGTCCAGCGCCCCTTTGACGATGCCGTAGTCGATGGCTTCAATTTCGATCCAGAACACGGAAATGCTTCCCCGTATACTGCCCTTGCGAATGAGCTCAAATTGTTGGCACCCGAGATGTTGCTTGCAGCGGCGCCCCAGTGCCCGATCCCTGATAGAGTCTTGGATCATGCCTTGACCAATGGCTGGTTCGACTACATCTTTGTCCAATTTTACAACAATTACTGCAGCATGGACAAGGAATTCAACTGGAAAGCATGGTCAAAGTTCGCAAAGAAAAAGTCACCAAACAATAAAGTAAAGATATTTGTTGGACTCTTGGGCTCGCCGGGAGGCACGGATCAAGGATACGTCAATGCCGCCACAGTAGCGCGACACATGCCAGAGCTCGTGAGCGACCCTTCTTTTGGCGGGTTTGCTCTCTGGGACGCGTCATCGGCCGAGGCCAACCATAACTATGCGCGGCAGTTGCAACAAATACTTGAGGAGCATTCACCGCAAAGAAGCGCGATGGGCACCTCTATACTTCCCAGCAATCCATCATCGCTGACGCAAGAGTTTCTGTCGCAGAGTGTTACTTGTCTTCCCGCGACCGATAGCGCCACATTCTCACTCTATGCGTCTTCAGTATCTGCTCGGGACAGCTTAAGCACGGCATTGCCCGCCGCAAGGCCGGCGGCAGTGGCCGCGACAATATATGCTAGTCCACAATTCTTTCAAAATCTGGTCAGGTCTGTTCGCGCCGATATGTGCTTATCGACAACTGAAATCACTTCGTCTCCTGACAAAGGTGGCACTTTTCTATGCGCCTTTGCTGTATTCGTCATCAGCTACGAATTGATTTTATCACAAACATTCCAAGGGTGGCGAGCACGGTCCCAAAAGTGACTAATTCAAAAACATGCATTCTTGCAGTACTCGTTTCGCATATGCGACGAAAAGCCTGTTTTGTGCGGGGAATGTCCTTCCGAATTCCGAAACTCGAGATATATAACTGTTGGGTGATTTCATCGTAGGCTACTCGCAGTTGTTGAAGCACGCATATCATGCACACAAGAGGCAGTAGATAGCGAGGGACAGCTATGAGTCCGTAAGAAGCAACACAAGCCGATTAAAGTAGTAAACATCAACGAAAAGGTCTTTTTTCTCAATCACTCACAGCGACAATTTCTCGTGTCATTTCTAGGCGACGGAACCTAAATTGTACGCAACAAGAAAAGGCATCGCTTTTCCACGGACGTGAAGTGTGCACCATCGATACGAAGTAACCGATTTAAGGCCAAAGTGTATCTCCATTATAATGCAAAGAAACGAATTTTCCAAGGCCGACACTTTGATAAAGGTAAAAAAGTTCTAGATCGAGCGCGATGGAATTTTATAAATTTGAGATGTGGCGCTGCATCGTCTCATTTCGTGCAGCATCGCGGGAATGCGCCGTTTTTATCAGTGCATATCAGTCTATTGATGGCAGCGAGAGAGATCTTGCCTTATTCATGTCACTGCTGAAAACAAGGACAAGCAAGAGCGGGGAGACCGCGCGGTGCCTCAACCTCTTGAAGACGACTTCCAAGAGCTTCTAGTCAAGATCACAACGCCCGATTTATGCTTTTTTTTTTTGCTACTAGCCGGTAGATCTGGCTGGAAAATACCAACAGACACGACGGTTTGCGTGTTGGGGTAAACAATCATCGCCAAATCCGGGTGGGGATACAAATTTTGTATAAAGCATTGCTGTTGCCGCCCCCCTGGTGCGTAGCGCCTACCAGTTATACCCATTCGCGTGCGACCCACTTTCCTTGAAAATTCACATGCGTTTCACGTTCTTTTCTGTCGTCTCTTTGGCTGCAGCCACTTTAAAAGTCGCCGTTTACTGGGGCCAAAACGCTGTCTCGCATGTGGAGGGGGTAACGCCTTAGAAAGAGTTGCTCAAGTATTGCGAGAAGTCGAGTTCCGATATCGTCTTGCTCACATTCGTATTCCCCAAATACCACCATCAACTTTTCAAACCAGTGCTGGGATCCAACGTGCCCCAAAATTGGCGAGGACATTACAGTAAAATCGCGATATCTGCATACATTAATTTCGGGATTTTTTTGAATACAATCGAGGTATTCAATTGTCGAGACTCCTGCACAAAGATCCATTGCCGTGTGCTTATGTAACACTGTCAACGTCTTGCGGATCCTGTTTGTCGCGACGCACTGCTGCCGCAGCTGGAAATTTCGCCCTGTGCACGTGACGCCGTCCCTTGTGGAAGAAGACATGAGATCGCTCTCCAACAATCGTATAAGAGTGGTTGAAACAGGGTGAAGTAGACTATTTGAGATGGCAGCTTTCTGGTGGTACTAATTTTGTTGCAAAAGTTTCACTCTAAATTGCGTAACAGCAAATCTAGTCAATTTGAATATGATCGAGTCATTTTTTATTCGATAAGTGAATTTCGCATCATACAAATAATTGAAAATAATTGTTTTTTGAATATGATCGAGGTTATTCAATTAACCAGGTATGCAGATATCGCGATTTTACTGTACTGCATGCCAAAAATTGGGCAAGAAGGTCTTGTTGACATTGGGGGGAGCGAAAGGCGATTATGACTTTGAAAGTGCCCAGAGCGCAAAAGATTACGCAAAAACTCTCTTGAAGTTGTTTGGGCCCGGTGCTGCAGACAAAATCCGCCCCTTTGGTGCGGCGTCTGTTGACGGCTTCAATCTTGATCCCGAAGTCCGCGTGGGGATGCCCACTTTTGCTCAGTCACAACCAGAGGCGTACACTGCTCTCGCAACGGAGCTCAAGCAATTGAATAGCACCATGTTGCTCGCTGCATCGCCACAGTGTGTCATTCCAGATGCGATGTTGGGCGATGCAATCCAAAAAGCGTGGTTTGATTATCTTTTCGTCCAATTTTACATTAATGATTGCAGCATGGGTAAGACATTCAATTGGAAGAATTGGTCAGAAATGGCCAAGGCGTCGATCAACTCAAAAACTAAGGTTTTCGTGGGACTTCTTGGACATGGCCAAGTAGACGAAGGATACGTTGGCGCGGAGGTAATAAAGCAAAACTTTGCAACGCTTGAGGCGGATCCACTGTTTGGGGGATTTGCCGTGTGGGACGCATCATTAGCGGAGCATAACCTGGAATTTGCAAGCAGTTGAAGGGCCTTGACACGAAAGGCGAGGCCGATGTTGATCCGAGCAAGGTTCTGTCGAAGGCGAAAATCGGACAGGAAAGTGGTGAGAAGACTGACCAGAGTCAGACGAGGATGGCCGGTGATACTGAGGGCACCAATCGCGGCGCTGATAAAAGTGACAAGAAGACCGACAAGAGTAAGACGGAGACAACACACAATGACAGAGGAGGCAAGCGCAAGACGGCGGCTAATGCCAGCGCTAAAACAGATGAGGGAGACACCAGTGTTGACAAGGGTACTCATGGCGCGGATGCGGGCAATAGTGGTGAGAACAAGGGCACCGGAGCCGGTACGCAAGAGAATGGACCGACCCTCACCCTGAAAAGCAGAGACGAGGCGAAAGGGGGAGATGAGACGCAAGGAGGCAAGGGTGCAGGCAACAGTGGCCGAGGCCGGCAGGGCGGGACCAGGACAGAGAGCCAGGGGGCAGCCACGCCCCACGCTGGTGACGATGACGCGCTGCGACGACGCGGAAAAGTGCGTGCAGACCGTGGTGGCGATGCACGCGAAGGAAACGACCGTGCTGGGGACCGTGTACCCCACAATGTGTCCTCAGAGCAGCTGGGCCGAGCCACCACAGATCCGCGCGACCAAGGTGCGCATCACCGTGTGTCGGGAGGAACGGACGCGATGCGCCACCAAGACTGTCCCCACGGGCGTGACCCACGTGACGGTGAAGCATGCGGTGTATACGGCGTACTGCGAGTTGCCGCGTGCGGTAGAGGCGAGCGGAGGTTCTGGCGAGACCCGAGGTCGGGGCCAGCGCAGCATTGGTGCTGGCAGAGAGAGCGAATACCAACACATTGAGGCCAATGAGGATGAAGACAGTGACTCAGGTGTCAGTGATGATGAGGGCGCAGTCAGCGGGTCGAGTGGTGGGGAGCCGAGTGGTGGGGAGCCGAGTGGTGGGGAGCCGAGTGGTGGGAAGCTATATGGATTTGCCAACGGTGACCAAAAGAAGCCACATGGTTTTGCCAACGGTACCCAAAAGAAGCCACATGGATTTGCCAACAGTGACCAAAAGAAGGCATGCGATTTCGCCAACGGCGACCCAAAGAAGTCGACAGTGATTGCAAAAGGCACGCTGAAACATTTTGGAAACGTCAGAGTCAGCGCGACGGTGAATGGCCAAGGCGTTGAGTTTGGTGAGCCCGAGATTGAGCACCAGGGAGGGCAATCGACGGTGAGGGTCGAAGGCAGGCACCAAGTGGTTGGCCAGAGAGCTGGACGGGGGTGTGAGTCTGATTGCCACGGGCACGAGAAGCGAGAGGTTGAGGAGGCAGGCACGCTGACACTCGGTCAAGTTGAAGGGGACGCGGCGAAGAGCAGTGTGTACGAGCACCAGGCCGGAGGGGCATCCGGGTCGGACGCGCTCCACGAGCAGGTGAGGAAGCAACACGAAGACAGTCGGTCGACGGGAGTAGCCGACGAGGCGAAGGTGAGCCTTTGACTTTTCTTTTTCGTGGGGGTGATGGCGGTGTAGGCGAGTATTTTCCCAGGAGCCAGAAAGTGGTACCACAACGTAGAGAAATGGTCTGATAGAAATAGTGTGAAAAAGATGGTCTGATAAAGATGGTCTGATGGAGATAGTTTGCTAAAGATGGTCTGATGAAGGCAAGTCTGTATTGGTATCTGACGAATGGATCTAAAAGACTGTAGGAGATGCGACGGTCACCACGCGGGTGTCACCATCAAGGAGGAGATGTAACCGGGAAGCGGGCCGCGACAGGAGCTACCGGCGCAACCACTCGAAGCACGGTCATGTGATGTTAACTTGGCGTAGTCATGCGCGATCATGTGGCCCTCGACTTTCCAGGCGTCGTCACTACCACACCTAATTACGAGCCGATAACCTTTTTTCCGTGGCGCCTTTTTTGTTTTTCGGCGGTGCATCTACTCCGATAACACCCGCACGCGCCAGCCCGGGTGCGGGGTCTGGCCCTATAAAGGCCGGCCGCGCTGCCGTCTACCCCACGTTTCCGGCCCCGCCCTCACATATTCCCACCTCATATTTCACATCCTCATATTTCCCTCATATATTCCACCCTCACATTCCACTTCCCTACCCCACCATGAAAATTACGGTTCTCGGCGCCGCCGGCGGCATTGGCCAGCCCCTCTCGCTTCTCCTCAAACTCCATCCCAAGGTCCACTCCTTGGCCTTGTACGACGTCGTCAACGCCCCGGGCGTCAACGAGGACTTGGCCCACATCAACTCGGACGCCCAGGCCGCGGCCTTCTTCCCCACCTCCAACGACGATCCCTCCGGCCTCGACGCGGCCCTCCTCGGCGCCGACATTGTCATCATCCCGGCGGGCATCCCGCGGAAACCGGGCATGTCCAGAGACGACTTGTTCCTGGTCAACGCCGCCATCGTCCTGTCGCTCGCCGTGGCTATCGCCCGCTCCGCCCCCGCCGCCATGGTCTTGGTCGTCACGAACCCGGTAAACTCAACCGTGCCCATCGTCAAGAATGTCCTTGTCAAGGCCGGCGTCTACGACCCTAAGCGCCTCCTTGGCGTCACCACCCTCGATGTCATTCGCGCCAACACCTTCATGGCCAGCCTCTTCCCCGGTCAGGTCCGCCCCTCCGACCTTGATGTCCGCGTCATTGGCGGCCATTCCGGCGAGACCATTGTCCCCATCTACCTGGTGGGCGCCGCGGCCCCGTTCTACTCGCGTCTTTCGCAGGAGCAGCGCCACGAATTGACCAGGCGCTTGCGCTACGCGGGCGACGCCGTCGTCCAGGCCAAGGACGGCAAGGGCCTGGCCACCCTCGCCATGGCCTACGCCGCATACAAGCTCACAGACTCCATCTTGGAGGCCTTGGAGGGCAACGACAAGGTCGAGTGCGTCTTTGTCGACTTGACCGGCGACATTGCGGGCGCCCCGGCGGCGCGCGCAAAGGTCAAGGGCTGCAACTTTTTCGCCTTGCCCGTCAGATTCTCGCGCACGGGCATTCTCGCCATTGAACACGACATTCTCGACAATGTGGAGCGCGACGAGCAGAGCATGTTGGACATTGCCATGCCGGAGCTCGCAAAGAATATCGCAAAGGGCGAGGCGTGGCCATAGTGTGTCTCGCTACTATGCATCAGCATTGTGCCCGTCTCGTTTCTAGGCATTAGCACTGTGCCCGTCTCGTTTCTAGGCATCAACATTGTGCCCGTCTCGTTTCTAGGCATTAAAATACTGCTTGTGTCTCGTCACTCGCCACTGTGTTTGTCACGTCAATCGGCATTAAAATACTGCTTGTGTCTCGTCACTCGCCACTGTGTTTGTCTCGGTAATCTCTGCATAATAACGAATCCCACCCCGCACTCTGCCCACCACTTCAACTCTATAAAACGCCTTTACATGTTGCGAAATCATTGGCGGGCACTTTGCGGGATTGTTTCGGCGCTTCAGATTGTGTCTACGCGACCAGCGCCATTACCGCTCCCGTGTGACCCGGAGCTGCGGGGTAATTGCGCGTTTCCCAGATTATACGTAAACCTTATCTCGTCTGCATACTGTAGCACCTCCTAGTTTGGCGCATCTGTCGCTTCCCCGCCTCGATACGTCTACTCTATGGTGTGGCTGGCGTGCCGACACCCCCATCTTTCAAAGCGCTCCCACAGGCATTGTCGCATACCATCTCGATTCTGGTGCGTTTTCGTGGGCACTGCCCCGGTGTCTCCAGCAATGTGTGAAGCCCCATTCCTTGTTCAAAGTTTAGAGTATCGGCCTGTCACGACCTTTGTACTCATGGTGCATCATGGAGATGTCTCTTCCATTAACCCGACAAAGACGCGTTACACTCTCGTCTCTGTTCAATTGCTGTTGATTCGCCCATGTGCCATGTCTCTGTCATCTTTCTTTCGCTTAATCAGTGGACACGAGCGGCTTGGTGGGCCTCGCAGGGTATACGAAGAATGACGTTGTTTGTCGCGCGTCCCTACCACTAAACCGTCATTAAGCTGCAGGCTCATTCGAGCCGAACTCCTGACACAACTTATTTTGCCCCTCTGCATACTTTCATAAAGGCGATCTCCCACTCACTACGGCCTAGTGGTTGCAGGACTTGTGGACATCCTGCGCCAGCCCTTTACCAGTCCACGTCCTTATACCTCGACGATATACCTCTTGGGGGCGCACATTGTGTCGTTATCAGTCCCTTGGCTTTCTGAAATTCTTTTGGTCACGCAATGGGCGCTCAATCTAGTCGGTCAGTGTCTTTTCCTTTCGAAAGACATGTCCTCGTGGCATCGGCGGTTTACTCCAAAGTCAATGCTCAACGGCATATGCTCATTTCAATACTCCATTAAACATGGAGGGCTGAGTCTCATTTGCCGGTTTTTCGCAATCCGTACGCCAAGCCACCCGCATCTGTTGCTTCATTAGGTTCGGCATACACTCTTGTATGATTCCTGATACGGTGACGCTGGTTTCATGCCTATATCCATGTACGCATCGTTTGGCAAGTACCTGATTGTTTATGAATGATTATGCGAATTGCCTCTCTCGCTGAGCAACTTTTGACCGATGACGCGTTTAAACACGAAGCATGGCGTGCACCCTCTTAATCGATGGGACGATTGCGCTCGAAATTTTGTGTGCCATATTCTTTGTAATGGGCCCAAGTGGCATTACCCAAGTTCTCTGCTATTTGAAGCCAGAATTTGTGTTGTGCGCCGGACCTCTGGCGGAAAGCCGCGGCTACGACAAACGTGCTTCGCCTCGATCAATAGATTGGACAAGCGGTTTTCGCCAAATCTCGGTGGCCGCGGGGGAAGGTCAATCTTTGATTCGAAACACGATCCCTCACTTGGACACGTCAATGCTTTTACAAAGTTGCGACTTGCAATTTGGTCACTCCGACAGACTAAGGGGATTCAGCAATTGTTCCTTGTAAATCTTTAGCAGGACCGACTGCTCCAATTACGCACGATTTCCGAGGTATTGTTTCACTGTGAAATAAAGCACACCCATAGTCGCAGGATCGGTACCCTTCCTAACTAACCCAGACCGTCTCAACACCCTATATTGAACCGCAGTCTAGGTCATGGAATCTGGGCGGCAGCTAATCTATCCATTGCTCAGTTGTACAGACGCAACCGCAATCCAACACTATTTGCATTCTCAAGATCAGTCCATATTCCAATGAGGCGCTATTCTTGTGACCACTTGATTTGCACGAGAGTTACATTCTCAAGATGAAGAGATTTTCCAATAGGGCAGTCGCATTCTCGCGACGAGTCAGTTTTGCACGAGTGACTGGCATATCGTGTCGGGTCGATATTTGTCAGTATGTAAGCAATCGCCGCCCGCACCACGGCACAGGCTGAACGGCACAATGCTCCACATCTTCAAAGTTGTCTTTATTCTCGCCACCGCCTTCTTTTCCTTTGCGAATAGCGCAAAATTGTGCAGACAGTGCACCGGAACCTTCACGATTGAGTTGAACCGCTTGGCTCGGAAGGATGAAGCCTTCAACTTCGTGGTGGCCAAGCTAGGACTCTGTGCAACCGATGCCGAAATGACTATCGGTGTCCCTAACACTTTTGGCTGCGAGCAAGCATCAGGCTGCCGAGATTGGGCATACCCGGTCACTGCGTGGCGCTACTGTGGCAACGGTGGACGCGTCTCTGTGACGAGACAAAACCAGTGCCTCGGATCCTTTTGCGGCAGCACCACATTGCATGCAACGTGCAGCAAGAGCGTTGTATGTCACAGCGACTGCGACTGCGTGGCATGCGGATGCTAGGCGGACTTTCGTAGCTTCATACTTTTATAACTCCCAGGGTTGCATTTTTATTTGCAGCCAATTTCGGCCCCCATCTTTTCGAGAACTGCCCCTGAATCCCTCGATAGTTGGATGCATCGGCATCTCTCGATATCTGGGCGGTTATCACGTGATGGCATGGCTACCGATTGGATTTCTGTTGAGACGAGATATTCAGGTCAGGTGATCACCTCGCCTCTAGTTACGCAATACAGTAAAATCGCGATATCTGCATACCTGGTTAATTGAATAACCTTGATCATATGATTACCCCAGCTCGACGACGGCTCAGTTCAGCGACAAGTTAAAAAATATTCTCAGCCGCGCGCGCAATTTTGCAGCGGCACGTGCGACTATCACGTGCCTGTGTCTTGTCTATATGCACGCCTGGTACACAGTACTTTGACTTCAGATGATATTAACCTTTCATTGGTACTTATGCTTTGTTCTGAGAGGCCGTAGACTCTCAATGTTGATAGCTAAAGTGATGGTAGTCGAACCTGAATCCAATGGGAAAGATTTGGGCAAAAGTGACCGGGTTAGAGCGACTAACAGGCGTCAAAGTAGCTTAAGCACTCACCATAATGAGCTGTAGCTTGCGTGGTCGGAGGACAAGACGCCTACATCTACGTAAGTATACCCTAAGATACGCTGAGGAATTCAATCGAAAGAAGGTAGTACGGAAGCCTGTGGCAATGTCAAGGAACATAGTAATGAGGGCAAGAGTTGAACAGAGGATGTTCATTACTTGCAGCTCCAACACAGCCACCACCACGGCCATAAACAGGAGGACAGACACAGGACCACCAAAACCACGCCAAGCATTACAACGAGGA
>JAKTSS010000161.1:0-25942 GCA_030580355.1 Debaryomycetaceae sp. yHKB357 | reverse complement strand
GGTCTATTCATAGCACCGTCACATAGACGCATACCTATGCATACCGTATTACAACATGTCATGCAGGAACGTTGCAGTATGAATAAATCAAAAGTCCATGCAATCAGAGCTACCGCGCGCTTCAGGAAGCACTGAATATCGCTGCGATATATTTTTTGAAGTGACGAGAGGAATAATCCTTGGTCGTCAAAAGCTAAGCTTGACGAGGGATTGTCCCACGATGTCTCTCCTAAATTGCATCGCAACACGGGAAGAGTGGCATGCCAATGAACTCCATCTCACGCACACAGAAGTGGTGCAAGAGCAGAGGCTAAGTTGATCAACGCGCTCTGGTTCCAATCAACACGATCTGCGAAACCCTACTTGCAGTAGCCGGTAAGCGGGACATAGTCATCGATCAGGGGTTCTCTCTTATGATGGTGTAATGAGGCAGAAAGAGGCGAGGGTACTAAACAAGACGTGGTTCAAACTTGACGACTATTGGCGACAGCTCCGTGAAGGCACGTGAGTCAGCAGAGCAATTTCATGGCGATACTCCACCGACGCGTTTCATTATACAGTGAAGTTCCGATATAAGAGGTGCCCATATAGTGTTATAGTGTTCTTAATACAATGGATTATGTCATCATCGAGAAAAAATGTGCAGGAATTTGTATGGCAAAAGTGATTTATAGTGTTAAACCTTATGCAATAGTTAAAACCTTATAGCGGAACTTCACTGTAGTGGTAATCATTATGTGCAGGACAATTGTAAATTTATTCCTCTGACAGAATGATCTTCACGCTGCAGCCAAGATGTCCACTCTCTCTCCGTCAGTACTAAAGGACTTGGACGAGGCTTCAAGGAATCATGTGGTAGATTTCATAAAGACGCAGGAATCTAAGGCGAAGTTGCAGCTGTCTATCCACAAGTTCACCGATATGTGCTTCAAGAAATGTGTACAGGGCCCCATCACTGACGGTGCGCTACACCCGTCTGAAGAAGAGTGCTTAAGCAACTGCGTTACGCGCTTTTTGAATACAAATATTCAGGTGGTTCAGGCGTTGCAAGGAGCTAGCCAGTCAGCCTGAGTTTGGCTTCATATGGTGCATTATGTCTGTCTTCCAAGACGGAGAAAAATCTGATATCATTTCGCTCTCAATAACAATCGAATATTCGCGGGTAATCGCGATACCTCTGATTCGAACTGGACAGTATTACCACACTGCTCAAGTACTCGCTGCAACGAGGAGAAATTTTCTTGGATTGGCGTTAACATGGTCGTCATTGAGGTTAGTTCACATCTTCGTATTAATACCAGCCACACACCGACTAAGTCATACCTATACTTTGAGAGCAACTGTAAAGCTTCGGGATCATTCACAGTAGTGAATTGCTGGATGATTTTCGATTGACATTCGAGGCACTCGGCCAAAAGTTGATGGCCCCACTGAGAATTCTCCACGACAAACGGATTGGAAATTATTTGGTTGAGGGTGAAGAATACGCGGTCAAGACACGTCAACACATCTAGATTCATATAGTTTTCAGTAACTAGACCTAATTGCTGTACCAATAAGGTCATGACTCGATAGTTTGTAGATGATGGTGCTGTACGCGGTGACAGATGGCTCAAGTGGACTATTGAGAAGAGGATATTACTATTGATCACCTCGATAAACTCGGGAACAGAGTATGATTGGCTCAAGAGTCGGAACATGCATTGATACGCCTTCCCTAGAAGGGGAAGAGAATCATGCACTGGAGTCACCGGTGGGATCAGATGGACGCAGACCTTGCAGAACTCAACCAATAGCGGCTGGAGGCCCAGGCGAAGTAGCAAGTGGGGCTTCTGTGGAATAGAATCGAGCTTATCGAGAAGCAATTGTAGCAAGTGACACGCCTGTAGTTTCATGGCAGCCACATGGTCATCTCCGACATTCAAAATAAGCGATACTGCCAACAAGCAAAAGGAGTCACTCCAGTCAGCGGGTGTGAGTAAATCTAGCCCCGCCCACACCATAGACAAAACCTTGATACGCGGGGAAGATTTCCACGTCCTGCGAATCTCTTCTTGTTGTATGTGAAGTTTCGTTCCTCCACCAAGACGAGATACTTGATTTCCTGTCAAGAGGGATGGTCGCGTAGCCTTGCGCCTGGCTTCGGTGACTTTGAGTAGGTTAGGGGCAATGGAGGTGGATATGAGCATCGGCATTAGCAGTTGTGCAGCAGACCTCACAGAAGCGGTGTCAACAAGGACTCGACGGACTATACTTGCATTGACATCATCATTCCACGGAACATGCGGGTTTGCAAATGGCATCAAGAGTTCCAACACTTTGAGAAAGTTGTTGTCATCTGGATCCAATCGCTGAATAAGAGCAGCTGCCAGCCTCAAAGGAAAGTAGCAGGATGATGCCGAGTTTGCTGTGTGGAACAGGATGTTCAAGTGGTTCTCAAGAGCTAACATCACCTCGCCCGTCTGTGATTCATCAAGCACATTTCGCATAATAAATGCTTCCCCTTGAACCCACTGATCTGGAGAGCCGTCCGTCGGAGAGACCCATTGCGGAGGTAGCAGTGCTACAAGGTCTTTGGGTAGATTCTTGGATCCTAACAGTTCTCTGGTGAAGTGCATCTTCTTCTTGACTGAAAACCTTCCCTGACAATCGTCTATTTTTCAGGGGTAAATCGGATCCCAATCGTATCCGATGAAGTTCGCGATCCTTACCAGACGCTTGCCCCTTTGGCGTAGGGGTATAAGATTAGTATCAAGCCATCATGCTGCCCTCCCTATTGTTATTTCGCCCGAAGTCCAGGATGCCTTGGCCTCGAAAGCAGTGCCGGTGGTGTCGCTTGAGTCTACCATCATATCTCACGGTTTGCCGTACCCCCGAAATATCGAAATGGCAAGGGAAGTCGAGCAAGTTATCCGAGACAATGGAGCGATTCCAGCCACATGTGCTTTCATCAATGGCTCTCCACTTGTGGGGCTCAACGATCGGCATCTCGAAACACTAGCCCTTGCCGCTACAGAGAAGTCCATAATTAAGGTCTCTCGGAGAGATATTGGCTACACGATTGCCAATCGCTTGAACGGGGGTACTACTATAGCCCTGACCATGATATTGTCGCACTTGGCAGGGATCAAGGTGTTTGCGACCGGCGGTTTGGGCGGTGTGCATCAAGACGGACACCGAACGTTTGATGTGTCGGCAGACTTGACAGAGTTGGGCCGCACCCCTGTGGCAGTAGTATGTGCCGGGCCGAAACTGATTCTAGACATCCAGCTCACTATGGAATACTTGGAGACGCAGGGCGTCTTCGTAGGGACTTTTAACGATGATGGCAGGGCCGACGTCGAGGTTCCGGGATTCTATTGCCGCGATTCAGGGGTGAAGTCTCCGTATCACTTTGCGAACTGGGAGGAAGCGGCGAGGATCGTACATCACCAATGTCACTTGACGGGCAGTGTGCTCTGTATCCCTCCTCCGCCCGAGTCTGCGCTCAACTCGGAATATATTGGCAGGATTATCGCTCATGCTAACATGCAAGCGAAACAGGTGGGTATATCGGGTAAGCAGTTGACACCGTTCCTCCTTGGAAAGATAGCGGAGGATACGCAGAACAAGTCGGTCGAATGTAATATCGAGTTTGTGCTCAATAATGCGAGGGCAGCTGCCGGGATCGCAAAACAATTGTTACATCTAGAGCGGAAGGTGAGTCTGGCCATTTGAATGGATGTAATTCATTACTAACTATAAAGTCAATGCCGTCGCTGGCACACTTGCCAATCATTTCAGAACATACACCCAAGAGCAAGTCAGAAAAGGACGAGGCTGATGTGCTAGTGATTGGATCTGTAGCGATGGATACTAGTGCGCGGACCCACAAAGAGCCCGCCATGAATGACTCCAATCCTGGAACGGTTTCCAGCTCTGTTGGTGGGGTAGGTTTCAACATCAATTTAGCGTGCGAGCTCGGGCTTCAAGCGGCACATGCTTCGAAGGCGGGGAGCAATCCGCATGGGGATACCCAGTCAAGAAAGCAAACACGCCTTGTGTCGACGATTGGCGACGACTTTGCCGGCCAGTCAATTCTCGAGCAGATCAGAGCGCAGAACATGGACAGTGATGGGCTCTTGATACAACAAGGCGCCTCCACAGCACAGTATTCCTCGATACACGGCAGTGATGGAAGTCTTGTTGTTGCATGTGCCGACATGGCTATCGTGGAGGGTGACATTTCTCGGCATATTCAGGCAGAGATTGAACGAGCAAGTCCGCGGTGGGTAGTGCTCGACTGCAATCTCTCTCAATCAGTGTTGGGCAGAGCCGTGGCGAAAAGTGCACAGAAGCAGATAAAGGTCGTTATCGATCCGACTTCAGGACCAAAGTCGCGGCGGCTTGCCGAGATTGAGTGCGGCGTGTACCCTCACAACTGCATTAGCCTCGTTACTCCCACCACCACAGAGTTGAGTGAGATCTACAGTTCGTTTGAGCGCCGCGGTCGTTTCAGCGAGCAGGACCGATGGTTCTCTATGCTTGACTCTTTAGGCATCAATCGCGAGTTCCGGGACCGGTGCGAGGCGCAGCTGCGGAGGCCTGGCTGCGAAATCTTGGAAAAGCTCTATTGCGAGGGCACAATGCAGCAGTGCTTCAAGATGCTACCGTTTTTCCCCAACATATTGGTAAAGTTGGGTGCAGATGGCGTGTTACTAGTGAGCATAACACGCAGCGCCGACAGTTTCCGGTCGATACCGACGGTATCGCCCTTTTGTCCGCGGTTCACCGTGACATCTCACGGCAAAATGTTGGAAAGTGGAGAGGAGATGGGGGTTTTGGTACAGTACTTTCCTTGTCCGAACAGTGGGATATCCGTCACAAACGTGACCGGTGCGGGCGATACCTTCTTGGGATGCCTCGTGCTGCGACTCGTGGTCCAGGATGGCACGTGGCTCGATAACAAGGTGGAGAGTGTGGAGCAGGAGTGGGGGAAATGGGAAGATATACACCATGCCCAAGTTGCGGCAGGCCTTTCGATACAGTCAGAGAGATCGGTGAGCTTGGAGATCAAACGGCTTTACAGTTTATAGATTAGAAATGGCTGCAAATGTCGCACGACCAGTGACTTCTCTACAGATTATAGATTAGAAATGGCTGCAAATGTCGCACGACCAGTGACTTCTCTACAGATTATAGATTGGAAATGGCTGCAAATGTCGCACGACCGGTAACTTCTCCTGTATAGGGCCACTGGATTTTCGGACCAGGGCAACTACGTAATCTGCTACACTAGAAGGAGGTATAACATGTTGCGCATTATCGGCCCGGCGAGCCGGAGGATAGGCGTCAAAAGACTCTTGCAGAGTCGGCCCGTTTCGTACCGGTCAAATTTGAACCGCGTTGCCCGGTGGGGATGCGCTGCATTGTTGGGTGTTACCCTTGTACAAGTCAATTCTGATCATTTGCGACTGGATCTGTCGAATGCTGCCGCGGCAGAGGAAACAGTCTCGGTAGAGAGTTCGATCTCGCCCTTTCCGATCCACATCAACGCAGCTAGCCAGTCCAATATGCACACAAACTTTTCGTTGTTGGGCCACGGCGTGCGGACCGTGACGCTTTTCAAATTCAAGGTGTATGGGATCGGTCTTTACGTTGCGCAGGACGACATTCTGCGGGCACGCGAGATTCTCGCGGCCGAGCCCAGTCTTGATCAGTCACTCGAGTCACCACAAGAGTCTGAGCGGATAGTCGGCCGCCTCTTGGACGGGGACGTGCGGTTCATGGTGAGGATCTGTCCTGTACGCAACACAGACTATGGACACCTCAAGGATGGCATCACAAAGTCCGTGTTGGCCCACCCTCTCAGTAAGGAGAAGCGCGATAGTTGTGCGCGAGGGCTCGAGCAGTTCCGCGAGCTCTTTGCAACTGTGCGAGGCCTGGTGCCAAGGGACCACCTCATGTACTTGGAGATGATGCAAGGCGGGCAGCTCTCCATCAGCTACGAGAACACAAGCGACCATAGCGTGCGGGATATCGGAACAGTGAGCGAGCCGCACATTAGCCGTGCGCTCTTCTTGCTGTACATGAGCGGGAAGCACCCGTTGAGCAAACCGCTTCGAGATAGTTGCGTTCAAGGGCTCGTGGGTTTGGTGTGAGATTGATTCTCGGACCAGTGAGATGCCTACGGCTAAGGTTATGCTTATAATCATCGGTCCGTGTGGTATAGGTATACGTGTATATAGGTATGGTTCGGTTCGGTTCGGTTATCATTACATGATGATTGCCTCGTGCTCCACATTAGAGCTAATCGACTTGTGGGGCAAGACCTTGGCGCCATTGACATAGACCTCGTTCTTGATTTCCACGTCGTCGCCCAACACGGTGATACCGTCGGTGCGGGCCCATTTGCCGATGCGCGAGTTCCAGCCGACGATGGTAGACTTTACCCAGGCGTGGTCCTTGACGACCGAGTTTGCCAACAACACGGAGCGCTGGATACGCGCGCCCTCGCCGACCACGACGTTGGGACCGATGGTGACGTTGGGACCGATGAGTGCGGAGGGATGTATTTTGGCGGTGGGGTCGACCAAGACATTGCCGCCGTGGACGTACTTTTCGTGCGACAACTTTTCCGGAGAACGGTTGCTCAAGGAGGTCAAGTACAAGCAGGTGCCCGCGAGGAAATCCTTGGGCTGGCCCACGTCCATCCAGTAGCCTTCCAAGTCGAACGAGTACAATTGCTTCTTTTCCACCAACTGCGGGAAAGTTTCCTTCTCGATGGAGGTGGGTTTCATTTCGATCAAGTCAATGACCTCGGGGTTCAAGATGTACAAGCCGGCATTGATGCGGTTACCCACGAACTCCACGGGCTTCTCGACGAACCTGTCGATCAAGCCCGGGGTGTCTCTGTCGTGAACAATCACACCGTATTTGCTGGGCTCGTCGACCTTTGTGGCGACGATGGTGCCCATGGCGCCGTGAGCCTTGTGGAACGCCGCCAACTCCGCGAAGGGATAGTCGCAGATGACGTCAGAGTTCAAGACGAAGATCGGAGAGCTGTCCTTCTTCAAGGTTTTCTCAGCGAGCTTGAGCGGACCGGCGGTTCCCAAGGGCTCCTCCTCGACGGAGAAGGTGATGGACACGCCGAACTGCTCCTCGTACTGCTTGAGGGCGCCGACCATGACCTCGGGGCGGTAGTTGACCGCGAGGACGATGTCGGTGACGCCGGCGGCGGCAAGCGCCTCGATCTGGTGCTGGATCATGGGCCTGTTGCCGAACTCGACCAAGGGCTTGGGGAGGGTGAGGGTCAAGGGTCTCAAGCGAGTACCGTAGCCGCCTACCAAGATCAATCCTTTCATATTAGAGACGCTGTTGGGAAATAAATAGGGAGATTTTCGTGTCAGAGAGGAAATCGCTGGGCGCGTGCTGCGATCGTAGATGCTTTTATACACGCCCTAACTGAAGTTTTTTTCCTCTCTCCGTCCGTTGGCTTCCGGGGCGGATGCGGATGCGCGGCCTGGTGATTTCTGGTACAGACACACTCAGCCGCTGACCACATGTGTTGTCGCTAAATTTACAGCGGGACACGCTGGAGGTCGGCACGAAAACGCCCGGCCACAGAAAAAAGAAGACGCGACTTGATTCCGCCGAGCGCATGTGGGCCGCGCGGCTTCCGCTGCGTGTGGGCCATGCAACTACTACAGTCGCAAGTGGGCTGGTGCTCTTCCCACTGCCAAATGCCGGCTGATTCCTGGTGGGTCGCGGTGTTGGGCGCCGGTGTTATTGCGCGTACGGACACGTGTCTCTTTTTTTCAGCTTTATCGCAAATTGGTCGCGTTTAATTTTCGGCATTTCCCCTGGCGGGCCGCAACTTTATTTTCTGCCGCTCCCGATTGCAGCCCCGATTTCCGCGTGGTTCGCCGATTGTTTGTCGGCTAGCCACTCTCTTGTTTCGCTTGCATCTGTGCTGCGTGACCACCCACTCTGTTAGCGTGTTCGCCGTCTTCTCTCCGGCTCTGTGCGTCCTGGGAGCATAGAGCCTATTCTCTTAATGTACTCCTCGGTGCTACGGTCTGGCAACGCGTCACCACTGGCGTCTCAAGAGTGCTGCGAGACGCGTCGACACTTGACGCTGGATTTCGTTGCGCCCCTCCAATGCACCTCGGCCGCTCGGCCTCCCCTCTAGGAAGCAACTCCGGTCGCACATCGTAATTCTTCGTAAATCTGATGATGCGTGGCCTGGTTTTGATACTCTTTTCCGTATTCCCCGCTCCAGCCGAAGCGCAATCTATATTTATCGACGCCGGTGCTTCCAGCCTGCTACGGGACCGACTGGTATTACTGGGGAGGTCCTTTTATTGGTCCGGACAGGAGCTTATGCCTCGCAATACGCATTCTACGGTTGAAATCGGTCTTTCTAAATACGACGACTTCTACCTGTATCGCCTATGCTACCAATATCATACCGTCAGTTCTCGTTGAATTGTACTTCTTTCCATTTGCGTGGGTGAGGTTCACGTTCGCCCACAGTGTGGAATGAATATCTCCAGAACTTGCAACATTTCGAAATAGCTTGGTAAGGGAGAACCCGGATTCTACGGTATTCTTCGAATACTTCAACAGCCGGATCGCTGAAATCACCACCTCTTGATACCTGCCTACTGCAAAGCACGGCACTGAGACTTCTCCGCTGAAATAATGCATTCCTGCGGAGATCTCTCAGGACCTTTGCTTCTCCCACGTAATCACTGCGAGCGAATGTTTGCTTCATTTGTATTCGCCCATTCGACAGTAGCGAACACTAATATACTTGTCATCTATTTGTGCTGGCCGCGTCCTCTTCTCTAAGTGACCCTTCCCCTCTTCTGCGCCGCATCGAGAACACATCTCTTGCTGAGAACCTAAAACTGGGTTGAAATAAGTCGTAGTCTATGGCTCTGGCCTTTCCAGATCCAAGAAAGCGTGCCACTGCCATGTCTTGTTCTCGAACGCATATGCTCTCTTCTCATTTCAGGATCAATAGTCTGAAAAGGAATACAGTCCCTTCTGAGCTGGACTTCCCTACTCCTGATACGCTGCACTTTGATAACTGTGACCTTGCAGCGATGACCCTTGTGCTCACAAAGTGCGCTGCATACCAGCTTATCGTTCCTGCTTCAGGTTTCGGGATCGTCTGGTTACTCCACTATACGGTACGGCACGGCGTGTTCGTGTAAGATCATCGACTATGCGACCGCGTGAAGCTTCCACTACCCCAATGTACGTTTCCCGAGCTTCTAATCGACGGGGTCGGAAACAAGTCTTGTTCTCCTCGACTTTCCGATATTGCGATTCAAGTTTGGCTTCCCGGGTATGACTACTTACAAACAATAAAGATCTGCCGTGTCAGATCACCAGAGTGATGCAACGGTCTCCTGCTTTTCCATGGATTCCCCTAATGATGCATTACCCTCCTATATGGTACGACCCTCTTGTCAGGCGCAGACCTTCCTGGGACAGTGACCTCTTGAAATTCAGTTCCCTCGGCTGAATTCTCACATGTTTGCCTGGGAATTACGTGGCTCGTGTTAACGTTGAAGTTGAATGTTACGGTCTTTTTATCCCTTGCTCGCGTCAACGTTGAAGTTGAATGTTACGGTCTTTTTGTCCCTCGCTCGCGTTCTTATCGGGTGTGTCAGGAGCACGCAGGCATCTTTCTCCATGCAGTTATACACAGGGACGTTGCGCGTTTAATTGAGAATGTGACGGAAACCGACCGTTGGAATGAATACCGCGTATAGATGAGTTTCTTGCCATAACATTTCGCAAACTCAAATCTTGATTGAAGCGAGCTGCGAACCTGAACTCACATTGTGAATGGGGCCGCGAGTCTTCAGCACCTCTCACAACGGCCAAGTTCCGGCTTCAACCTCCCGAGTTTTGAGCGATTCCAACATGCAATTGTAAAGTTTTACCGAGTAAAGTGCAGGTCTCACTGATCTATCTCTCTCAACATTGAAGGTGTTTGTTGCAGCATTTTAGTCGGAAAGACGATGAGAAACAGAATATATAATCAGATATGTTCGATACTCGCTGACGATCACTAGAGATTTCTCGCACGGTCCGTGCGAGTGGGGGTCGCTTCCCTGACAGCTCCCAGGCCAACATCTCACCTCACAAAGTCGGGCAGCCATGATGTACCGCCGATTGACGAGAATCGGCTCTTTACTCGACAGATCCAAAAATTGATCTCGTGTTGAATGTGGGCTATGCCAGACGGCAAGCGTTTAAAGTATCAAGAATTTACGAAACGGAGATCAGTGAGCTACGGTAATTGACGCGCAAAAGTCACAAACGTATTTCACGATCAATTACAGGTTCGCGACCGGATGAAATCACCTAAAAGAAATCAAACGACGGACGTGTGGCCAATTTCGCACTCGCATGACGGTGTGAATTGTTGCTCGAGGCGCCAAGCTATGTTTGGCATCGCAGCCTACATAGCAACAAGTATTCTGGATCATGCTCAAGCATGTTTCACAAAAGCTTGGGAAAATGAGGCGACGACATTCTTGATATTACAGCTGTCCCCGCGATTATGCGGCCGATCCCTGGCCGTGGGACCGCAGCAGATCTTTTCAAGCGCCACAATGATTATACTGGTTGCCAATTCATTCAAAATGCTCCTCCCCGGTCAAATCAGTTGATGAAAATTACCCGAGATCTTTGAGCGGTTCAATTACTGGAAAGGTGCCATTGATCTTGCTCTTGGATGTTGCAGCGGCGCGCAAGTCGCTCGCTCTTGATGCTGCTACCCCTCCCCTCCAAGTGACAACTGCTGCGATATAAAAGGTCATCATTTCTTTCCCAGGGTATTCACTATCCCATCCATTGGGTCTTTCCCATATGCTCTCCAATTCAATCATCTTCTCATTGCACTGAACTGCGCCTCTTTTGGTGGCTGCTGCTACCCAGGAGAGCAGCAAGCTCACTCTGGCCCAATTCGCAAAGAAAGCGTCTTCCAGCGAGTGCCAGGTGGAGGGTTCTGCCGGCGTTAGCGTCAATAAGGATGCCATCTTCAGGAAGTATGAGCTGCACGCCCAAGCTCTTGATGCATGGACCGAATACTACCCAATGTTGCCCGAGGAGTGCGAGCCTAACCCAAAGGCAACTGGCCCTTTCGGACGGGAAGTCGGAGGAGGCGGAGGCGGGGTTTGACGACAAAACGTACAAGGAATTGGTTGAGCTCGCAAGGGAATCAATGTATACCGTGGATTCGTACTTGACGCCTGTCAGGGACATCAAGAATCCGGGGGAGGCCTACCGCCACTGGCGTGAAAAGCATTCGAAATGGTCCCCCCACGAATGGCAGCCCAAGTTCTAGGGTATTGGGCCAGGTTCTAGTCGTATGTTTTGAGTTTCTTCTAGTGTAAATTTCCGTCGTGCTTTAGGATCAATCTTGAGTCTGATCAAGTTGTAACAGTTGCCTGAAGCGCGGTGTAGAGCTCGTGGTTGGCTGTTTGGAAACAGTATCGATAGAGAGGTGAGATGCGCCTTGGTCTTGCGGGACACGAATGACGAGATGTCTTTGAGCGATTTATTCACCAGCCAAGTAGGGTGGATACTTTCTCGCGAAGGGTCTTGTCGTTATGGCTGGTGAAATGCAAGATAAGTCCGCCATGTTCGTGGGTGGCAGCTGTAAAATAATGCCATGCCGATTTGAATGCCGGCTTCGATAGGGCGGTCTTTTTGCGTGATGTGACGTACACAGACTGTCTCCGGCTCTCTCACTTGCGCATAGGTGTCGCAGCTACGAATTACCGTTCCATAGTATTTAATAAACAAAAAGTCTACTTGCACATATGTTTGGGGGAGGCGATGGCCAATGGTTGGACCCAAAGGGATCAGGATGTCAAAAATTGCCGTTTGAAATAGTGCTGCGTACAACGTGAATCATTCATGGTGGATATGAATGTACGTTATCGAGACATTGCCGTCGGTGTAGAAAATCAAGCGAAGGACGGATCGCACGTCGCCAGGTATCAATTTGGCTAAGCTAGGACCGACAAGCAGTGAAAATATTACCATCAAGAACTCTGAACAAGCTGAAGGGATAAGGTCGGCCGGAGAGCCTAGCCACGGCTCCATCACTCACTTGAAGGCTATGCGACGTACGTCTAACAAAAGGCACCAATGAACATCAGGGTGTTGTAGCTGGGTGTTCGGCTGGGAGACAATTCAACTTACAGATAAGTGACTTTGATGCTTGCTGTTGGTTTCAGGGAACAAGGATGCTTCAAAAGTTTGAACGGGAACGCCGTCACAGGATGGTTCGAGCGATTTCCAGGCACACACGCGCACTGTGCCACGCAAAGTTACATGATTGATGTCGACTTTTAGACACGTTCTGGTGTTCCTGAGAGAGATGTAGGAGCGTTATTCAGCTTTGTGTAACTAGATATTATATATGACGGATCAAACGGTCTGTTACGGAAACGAATTCACTGGGGCCGAGTCTGTAAAGTGGTACTCCTGCGTCGTGAGATTCAAGCAATATCGAGGTCAAGAAACAATCAGGAATTGAGAATCTAGCTTCTCCGAGTCTAATCACACGCGAGAATCTGCGACATCCAGCGGGAAATATTTGAAGGATTGCGAATCAAGATCAAAATTTGGAGCTTTCACGCTTGAGGGTCAGAGGAAGCGCGAATGTATTCGTCAGACAAACTGCCTGTGCCAGCATTGCAGCACACCAAGTCAAGTGGTTCAAGTAGTTCATCCTTGGAAAAGACGATTTATTACCGTGAAATGCAACATGATGGAAAATGCTGGGACGGACTCTGTGATCATATTGGAAAAAGCTTGAAGACAAGCTGCGCTCGAGAAGCGATCTCTAAAAAGCTTCGAATCCGTCTCTTGTCGCGCGGAAAAGGTAATGTCACTGTTCGGCCAGCCGAGAATGCCCGTGCAACGAGCGACCCGTTCTCGTACACTTGTCACATACTTGCCAACGCCAACGCCCTTTCCAATACCTGCAGCACATCTGGCCGCAGTGCTGGATCCAACACGAGGCAGTCGCGCACGATTGAGATCAACTCCGGCGAGTAGCCTCCCAGGTCCTGTGGGATATTGTACCGGCCCTGGGCAATGGCCACGTTCAAATTGGCGCCCTCCTCGTGCTCCAACTTTTCAAAGGGCGACGAGCCAAAGCAGCAGCAGTACAAGAGACATCCGAGCGACCACATGTCGGTTTTTTCCGAGAGAGACGCGCCCGTTTGCACGTCCAAGAGCTCCGGGGCGCGATAGGGTAGGGTGCAGTGCTGCAGGGCGAAATCGGTGACGCTGAGGGCCTGCTGCCGGGTAGAAACCGATACGCGGGCCGGGGAGCAGGACCCAAGGTCCACGAGCACGGCGAGCCCCTCTCGCAGGATCATGACGTTTGCCGGCTTGATGTCGTGGTGGACGTAGGGACAGTCTGACACCGAGTGCATGGAGACGTCGCCGCCCGCGTGGTCCGGATCCGGTTCGAGGCCGAGCAACGCGTCCTGCTCGTCCAGACGAGCCGAGTGTGCGTCGCCAGCGTCCGTGGGGTACGCGGGGGACGCGGACCCCCGGTGCAGGTGCATGACCTTGATGGCGCGACACACGCCGATAAAGACGGAAAGGATCTCTGATTGCGGGAAGGGGGTGCCTGAAAGGACATGACTGTTGATGCGGTCCTGGAGCGAGGACTCAAAGTAGGGGAGGACCACGTAGATGGAGATCAGATTGTCCGGTTCTGTGAACACTACCAGGTCAATGGGCAGCACAATGTAGGGGCACTTTGCCGGGGTGAAGCGGGCATAGTTTTCGAGTTCACGCCGGCCCGTGCGGTACGACTCGTCGTTTTTCCCAAAGCTGCATCGGACTTTTTTGAGGGCGTACTGCGAAGCCGGGTTCTGGGAGTCGGCCACGAGGTAGACGTAGGAGAAGGCGCCCTCGCCGAGGAGGCGGATGATGCGATAGGTGCGGCCGCGAATGCGCACTTTAGGCGCGGAAAGGCCCGGGAAGCAGGGGAAGACCGCGGCGAGTAGATCGAGAAGGAGTGACATGCTCTGTGGTGGAGTAGGTAACCCGGCCGATTGCTGACCCGTGTAATGTGATAATCGGTGATGTGGCAGGATTCACTGTGCCTCGGGCATTGCATTATCGAGGGGCACCGTGACGGCCTTGTTTTTTCTCGCGTTCCCAGACTATTGGTGCTATAGTAAGGTAGGAGTATGAGCGCGATGGACGTAGACACCGAGCTTCCGGGGACCCTAGACATCGTGCCGGACCTCTTCGGCATGTTGTGTGACTTGGAGACAGGCGTGTTGCTGGCACGCGACTTTGAGAAGCATGCCGGCAGCATCCGGCTGCGCATCGCCAGCTTCAAGGAACAGCTCGCACGCGTTCCAGGCATCGACGAGAGCAGCGCGTTCCGTCTACAACGCATTCTGCAGTTGGAAGAAAGCAACTCGCAGAAACGCGAGATGTTGGCTGCCCTCGGCGAGCAAATGCGCCGCGACTTTGGGTCCGACCACTGAGGCATCTTGCGTGAGGTGTCCCCGGCCAAGTGTGAGGAGTCATCTCGCGGAGAATAGGTGAAGAAGCAATTCACAGTCGGGGTATCCGTCCAGAGCCTTCGTTTGAGGTCACTCAATAACCGCACCGCGTCTCTGACCACCGTTCAGTCTCTTTTCTTCCTGGTTCGCGGCCACTGTGAGTGAGCGGAAAAAACATCACACATCGCCCGAGGTTTCCACTCACTCTGTCCTTATGGCGACAGTACAAGACTATACTAACCGCGTCGCGGCGTTTGTCCTCACGCCGAACCACCCAGCGCTCTCGGTCGGCCTTGTTATATTCACCCTCGTTGGGGTCCTTGCAAATCTCTTCACCGGCAATGCGCTAACTACCCTCCTTGCTCTTGATCCGTCATGTCTTTTCCACCTAAAACTTAATAACCTCTCCTTCTACTCTATGCTCCACACGGGCTTCTTCCATTGGCTCATCAACATGCTTGCCTTGTTCGTGCCCTTGCTGCACTTTGAACGCGCACACGGCACCGTTCACACCGGCATCACTCTCAACCTCTTGACGGTGGTGGCAGCCCTTCAGTACTGCCTCGTGGGGACTATCCTTTTCCCGCACACCAAAGTCGTGGGGGTCTCCGGTATTGTTTTCCTGCTCATGACCTTCACTGCTGTCAAGGAACACGTCTCCAGTCCCACCCTCCGCCTCGGCCGGCTCGGGTCCCGGGACGTCCAAGTGCCTACACTCGCAGCCCCGTTCCTCATGTTGGTGCTCTGCTCGGTGTTGATCCCGTCCTCGCTGTTCTGGGGCCACTTGTTTGGCATCTCGGCCGGATACTTGCTTGCCAAGGGCTACCTCAAGGTACTATACCCGCCGTCATGGGTCGTGGTGGCGATAGAGAGCCGTCTAGCGCGGCCCATCGCGATGCTCGCGCCGCTCGTGGTGTTCTACGGCGAGGAGGACGCGGCGGTGAGTCGCCTGGCGGGGTACGTGTCGGTATGGGGCGCTGACCAGGAGCAAGCCGCGCTGCAGCAGAGGCCGCAGCCGCCCCTGTTCCCAGGGCAGGGACGTGCGCTCAATGACGAAGAGTAGTTTGCTGCTAGTAGTGAGAGTAGGAACGTGTGGCATACCTTACTAGGATACTGGATACTACGGGGCCCCATTCGGAGTACTAGCCAGTACGGAGAAACCTCTAGGGCGTGGTGTCGTGCCGTCTAATGTAAATGATGTCTAATGTAAACGATATCTAAGAGACCTTGTCCAGTGCCAAATAGCTACCTAGTACCGGCGGTAAGTTTTCTGCGCGCTGGTGGTTGGGTTTTTCTGCCCCGCAAACCGCGCCGGATTTTCCTATTCAGTATGCACCAGTAGATGCCGCCCACACCGGGGAACATGCCCGCGTCCCGCAAGAAGAAGCGTCTCGCCCGGCTGCGCTGCCTGCGTCTGCGACAGGGCCCCGGCCCCGCGTCTGTGACGCGTCTGCTGAATGCACCGCCTGACGCTGCGCCTGATCCACAGGTACCGACGGATCCCGCTGATCTTGCACGATTGGCTGCTGACCCGCTTCCTCCTGCGGTTCCAGCTGCTCCGCCTGGTCCTGTTCCACTGCCAATCCCAAATCACATTTCAATTGAACAGCCGTCTCCAACTGAAATCACAATACCCTCATCTGATCACATACCCTCAACCAACAATCACATGCCCTCACCCGATCACATACCTTCAACTAATCACATACCCTCAACCAACAATCACATAACCCCATCTGATCACATACTCTCGACCAACAATGACATAACCCCATCTGATCACACACCCTCCACCAACAATGACATACCTTCAACCGATTACAATCCCCCATCTGATCACATACCCTCATCTGATCATATACCCTCATCTGATCATATACCCTCAATCGATCACATGCCCTCGACCAATAATCACGTACCCTCGACCAACAATCACATACCTTCAACTAATCACATACCCTCAACTGATCACACACCCTCAATCGATCACATACCCTTAATTGATCACATACCCTCCACCAACAATGACATAACCCCATCTGATCACGTACCCTCGACCAACAATGACATAACCCCATCTGATCACATACCCTCAATCGATCACATACCCTCCACCAACAATGCCATACCTTCAACCGATTACAATCCGCCATCTGATCACATACCCTCATCTGATCACGCACCCTCATCTGATCATATACCCTCAATCGATCACACACCCTCAACCAATAATCACACACCCTCAACGAATAATCACACACCCTCAACCAACAATAACTTACCCTCAACTGATCACATACCCTCAACCAACAATGACATAACCTCATCTGATCACATACCCTCAATTGATCACATACCCTCAATCGATCACACACCCTCAACCAATAATCACACACCCTCAACCAATAATCACACACCCTCAATCGATCACACACCCCCATCTGATCACACATCCTCATCTGATCCCGTACCTACATCGGAATCACTGCCAACCCAAAAAACCATCCCGCTGAAGCCCATTCGCTCCTTGCACCCCCATCTCAACAACACATCGCGTCCCCTAAGCCCCCGCAAGCAGACGCTCTTGCGACACTCATCAGGTGAAACGGCCCTGAGTGATGTCATCTGCTCGGCTCGCATGGGCTTACGCGCTAGTGCCCTGAATGACCAGCCGCACACCCTCCAGGCCGAGCCGGAACGCCTCACTCTTTTCAAGTATACGTCCTCCACCATCACTGTCTACGACGAGTGCATCTTCCAGGCCTCTCGCTCCGGCGGCCGCCTCCTTGGTCATGGCGAGCTCGAGATCTTTCAGCTCCACCATGGCGACGTCACCTACTTGGGCTGCGGCCCTTCCTTCGTTTACCCGCTCTTGCCGCGTCTCCGCATGCTTCGCGTCAGCTTTAACGAATTCTTGGTCCCGCTCCTCAATCCGGAACGCTACTGGCGTATTCACATCTTGACGCTGCTGCAAAAGGTGATGGACGCCCTCCTGTCAACACTTGTGCTGGTAGTGTCCTTCCGTAATCTTCACCATGCTGGTAGCATGATGAGTGATATGAGCAGCCCGCACAACAATGCTAAATTGCTCTCCAACGGGTCGCAGAATGGATCTCCACTGTGTGCTTCCAACGAACAGGCCTCTCTACTAGGTCGTGATGCAACACATTTTCAACAAGAGCTGCAGGCAGCCTCTTTATCCGTGGAACGTGATATAAACGGTCAGAATAACATGTTGGATAGCTCCATTCCCAACTCCCATCTCTACCCCGATCCAGAAATATCCCGCCTCAAACACGATGATGGCGCAACCTATCCCCCAGCCATGGCCCATCCCTTGTTGCAGCATTCACCTCCGGTGTCTCCATCTTTTCTTTCAAACTCGCCGCACCTGATGGACTCGCCGCCGTCTGCTGCTGCATTCACAGTGATTGAGTCGTGTCCCTTGCATCTTGATCGTCATGCGCCAACATCAAACACTCATGTTGGCCTAGCAACACCCAACATGCGTCGCTCACCGCACCGGCAAGGTTTGCGCGCGCTGCCCCAGCGTCGTGCTCGTGATGACGAAATGGACGATACCCTCCTCCAAGAGTTTGATGCTGTTGTCAGTATGGCCCGTCCGCGTTCCGTCGTGTCGCGCATACAAGACTCTACCTTCCCCTTGTCTCGATGCTCGTCGCGCAGCGACTTGTATGCCAGTGAGTCCAATTGGATGGAGCCCAGCACCCTTGTTCCTGGCACGACTCCGCAATCGCGCCAGCGCCTCAACTCCGCCGCTACATCTCTTCTCGGCCCGCGTGACTCTCTGGACGCATGCTCAAAAATATTCTGGTCCATCGCAAAACGAAATGCGCAGTATATGGCGCCTCAAAGTACGCGCATGGCAGATGCTCGTCCTAAAAGTCTTGCGGCCAGAATATTTGGCTGGTAATGGGGCTTTCCGGGATTATGGTGTGCGTGCCAGGCCTGGATGCCCCATGGACCCAAACGTGGATCTTTCTCTGCAACATCTTTGCATGACGCTCGGGATAGCGATACATGACAACTGTATAGAGTCGAAACAACACCTGCCGCCTGGTCGCCTAGGTTGGATACCAAGAGCTGCGACCGATTTCGCTATTCTTTGGTGATAATCTAGCTTACGTGAGTGTGCCAAGAAGTGAAATCACTATCGGCAATGAGTCAAAATTGTCAAAATCTGTTGTATCCCAAAATACTCTGCTAGCCCTACGTACCTCGCCCTCTCCCGTCCTACCACAGCTCAGCCATCAGAGAACTCCAAAGCTCTCGGCCTAACCCATAAAGTCTCTTTGACAAATAACTAGGAATGAAAAATCCGGGAACTGAATTGCGCCTCGAATTCACGGATAAACTTTGTCACTTGAATTTTGCCTGTCCACCGGTCTTGCGTGTACGCATACAATAGATCAGCGCTGGACCTGGTATCCCCGTCTATTCTCATCAGGTGAAGCTTCCATGTGTTGTACCAGTCAACTGTCAACATGTTCTCGAGAGAACTCGCATCGTCCTTTATGGCGACGATGGCTAGACGATAGATTCTCTCAAAGGGTGTGATACCTCTTTCTCGATAATCAGGGTACTGATCTTTCGTTTCCATTCGAGCCTTGTCCGCTTCGTTTTGGAGCTCAATAAGCTTCCTGTCTTCTGCGATTCTCATGGCTTGTCTCTCGAGTATCTCGTAATTCGCTCTGCTATACAGGGGCTCTTGCGGCTCTAGCGTGCGAACCTCCCCCACCACAGGCTCAGTAGTGACAAGCGTGGACTTTGCCGCGCGAACAGTGCCGCAGAACATATGCAGATCTGAATTGCCAATGGAGCACAACAAAGCGGCCACGAAACCTATTGCAAAGATCATCATTTATGGGAAATAAGGGGCATTGCTGAGTCTTTCTAGCCTCTTATATGTAAATGGCAGTTCTGCGCAATTTCCAAATGTCACTGCGGTTTAGTGTATTACTTGTGGCGCGGTGGCATATTTCGAAATCCAACAGCGCAGAGGAAACAGCGATTGCGCTTTCCCTTTGAAATAAGCTTTGACCACAGTGTTTCAAAGGATGGTGTGAATCGAATTTTTGCGCGTTTCATGAAAGGCAAACATTTACTCGGTCGGTGCCGATCGTCTCTTCAGCTCATGAACGAGATTTTCAAGCTCCTAAAATGCTTAAATTTTAAGCGTTTGGGGAAAAAGACGCAGTTCAGTGTCAAACTTTGATGAGCAAAAGCCAAAAAACCGTGGAAATTGGTCCAGTCGATCGGAGCAGGACTGGCTATCGATTCTGGAAACACATATTCGAAAATATATCTTGGCCTCAGGCGACACTTATGTCAAAGTGTGCCAAATGAAATGCTTCATCTCTTGTCAAACAAGTCCTTGCCGGATTTTGGCCTCATCTTTGATTGAATGATGCTCAGTTCCACTGCGGGGCGAATATGCTGCCACAAAGCACCAAGAGGCTTTTCGAGCCCCAGATTACTTTCAGTGGTTGGGTGGTGTTTAGAGAAGCACATGGATTGCCCTAAATCTTTGAGTGATTGAGTATCGAGCCCCGCTTAAAGAGGAAACACGCCTTCCGAGACTTGGTATTGTCCGAAATTGGAGACTTGGTTTCCGTGCCGGTCTTGGCGTCGCCACTTACGAAATGAAAGTGCCTCGGTATACAATCTGCGCAAAAATTGTCATAGCAGACAGATACGCAGTGCAATTCGCGACCAAGTAGAAGTACGTCTTTAGCATCCAAGTGTCACAATGCTTGATCGCTCGGGCGTCTGGTGAGGAAATGACATGTGATACGGGCAAGTTCTCGCCAAATCTGACTGTTTAATTCGAGGTTTCGTTGTTTTTCTCTTTAAATCAACTAAGGCAAACTGGATACTTGAAGTTTCGATAAGGTGTCGTTTGTTGTGGTATCTTTGGTGTCGGCCGAATAGTCCACGGTTATTTCGGTTATCAAAGCACGCCAAGAAGCTAACAAAAAAAGGGACAACAATACGAGAACAATAGACAAGCCAGCAATATCTCATGCGCACCCTTTTCATCTTGGTATAAGTATGAGTGAGAATGCCTCCGTGGAATTGAACTAGCTATCATGTACGGTGTTTTGAAAACCGCTCTCTTATTAGTGACGTTGATCGCCAATCTCGCCGTTGGGCGGAACAGTTGCAGACAATGCACAGGATACCAGAGTATCCGGTTCAAAAAAGCACTCTCCAAACCAGATGCTATTGCTTTCTTTAAGAATAGTCTAGGCGACTGTGCAACGGGCAACCAGTATGATATCACCGCCGCTGATGGTACCGAGTGCAGCTCGTCCTGTTTGATTTATGCTGAAACGCCAACTCGACATTGTGTGACACCTGGTGCTCAGATATGCAGCGTGTGGAAGATCCTGCTCAACATGTGGAGATATTGCGGTAATGGCGGAGAAGTCCGCTTGAACAAGAACGCCCACTGTGTTGGCAGTACCTGTACCTTCTACGACTACCGTTACTTGAAGTGCACGCAAAGTGTTGGCTGTAAAGGGACATGCACCTGTTCTCAGTGCGGCTGTTGAACACTTGCGAGAACGCAAGGCTTCACTTCTGTGGTCATGTATCTTAAATCTATATAAAAGGGACGAAATTACTTGCCTTGATGGATCCGGTCAAAAAGTGTAAAATGACATCTCCAACTTTGAAAACAGCGTTCTATTTAAAGATCGGTATCACACTTCTTTGTTCTTTGTCTTGGCGTCCAAGAAGCATACCTCAAGTGGACAATAGGAGTCTTGTACAAAAAATATCTTATCGTCACGTCCCTGCCACGTAAAAGACGAGGTGGAGGAGGTTGACTTGACAATATTTCTCCGCTTTTGACAGCATATAAGACGCCAACATGCGCTGGGTGGGTGTGCCATGCGATGATGTTTGTTGTGAAAATTGCTGTCATTTTGGTGTCCGTGCTTATGGCGCAGGTAGTCGGCCGCAACGGCTGCCGGCAATGCGAAGGATTTCAGAGCATAAAGTTTACCAAGGCCATCAGCAGGGCAGATGCGGAGAGATTCATGAGAAGCAGTATCGGAAGCTGTGCTACCAATCAGGAAATGGACAATACGGACGTTTTGGGAGACACATGCGCGTCTCCAGCACGCGGTGTGGAAACGTGCACTATATGGAAATTTGATCTCAAGGTGTGGCGCTATTGCGGCAACGGCTCGCAGTCTACGGTTGATAAAGGTAAGCATTGCATCGGCAATTTGTGCACTGAGTACGACTACCGCACTCTCGATTGCAAAAACAGCGTCGACTGCCACGAAACGTGCCACTGCGACCAGTGCGGATGCTAAAGGCGAAGGCCTGTAGGAATTAAAAGTGGGGTAGATTTTACTGGACAGATCAAAGTAGGGCATTGTGGTTGAAGTATGCAGTCGGGTCATAAAGGATAAATCGACAAGCTCTGGAGATGTTTGACTGGCTGAGAAATCTTGGAGCTTGGAAATGAACTCTACGCGATAGGCACATCTAGGGACGCGCCAGGGAGTGCGGAAAGGGCAGGTCGCAAAACGGATGAGCCGGTCCAAGAGTGCCTCCAACACAATACGGATGATAAGGCTCACGCAGCAGCAGCCAACAGTCACGGTAATATTGCTGGGAGATGTGCACTGGTCATACAGAGGAGTCTCTTATGGTTGGAGATATTCTATCCAATACAGGATATTCCTTATCGGAGCGTTAATGACTCGTGAGTGGATGCTAGAATTGAGTTCGGTGTAGTAGAGGAAGCATAGGAGTCTCTCGGATTGATAGTATGGGGCAAGAATGCATAGACATGTCCCTTATGTATTCCATGCCTTATTCCCAGGCTCGAATGGCATCAGCACCTTGAAAATGATCGACAAACTTGGAGTAACATGTTGGTCGCAAATTGCCAATTGCCGCTCTGTCAACAGTGTTGTGATGGCGCAACAATGAATGATGCACTAACGCACCGTCGGCAGCGGGATGCACCCTTGCCACAATTTGCGGAACACAATTAGTTTATCCGGCCAGATTTGCCGTCTCCGGAACAAGTTCTTGTGACTAAACATTGATGGCGGTATGCGTATCAGTTCTCATGGCTTGGGCGAATTGAAGTTCGTGTGTCTAGCGAGGCAGGCAAAGCGTTGTGATCTGATTGTGTGCTCAATGGATTGAAACAGAACAGGGCGTGACATAAATGGATGAACATGCCACAAATATCAATGGGAAACCGCTTCGAGGACCAAGGTCTTCTGAGCCATAGCCGCGTCAAAATCACGGACAATACTTGGTACAGTTTCAGGAGCCATAGCGTGAGGAATTTGCCATTAGCAGCATCAAGGTAAATTGTCAAGTGATCGTGCGAAGCAAGACAGCAACGGTAACGACAAACAGTTAGTAACATCGCCAGACCATAGCGGTGATTGTGTTGTGGCTGAACTGAAACTCCATGCAAAACGATGCATCATCGGAGTGACAAATTGGTAGTTTGTCAAGAGAACGGAAGGTGATCACCCACTGACGTAACTTTGATCTGGCAAGATATTTGTGGAGAGTCTTGTACAGAGGTGGCGGGACAAGGTTGTCTCCACAGTAAAAGCATCACCACACAAGATCATTCAGAAAAGCGGGCCACCTTCATGTCTATTACATTGATATATACAGATTTAAAAAAGGCCATGGGCCACGATGCACAAAGGAAGCCCTGGAACTGTCATGAGATTACTTCCACGTCATGAGATCACTTCCATGTCATGAGATTACTTCCACGTCATGAGATGTTGATGTAGTATGAGATTCCTTCCATGTCATGAGATTGCTGCGTTGAAGTGGTATGACTGGTCAATCGTACGGTCATGAGATGGCACGATTGATCTGACATGAGATTGCAACCGTGTCATGGGATTGCCTGATTGAATTGTCAAGAGGTGGCAACCATTAGCACTCATCACAGTATTTCAGCTATCAGATCGCTTCCGCTATCGAATCGTTCCAGCTATCAGTTTCTCATCTATCGAATCGTATCAGCTCATTAGAGCCTTACAGAGGGGGTGCGCCCGGCACAGGGTCTCCGTTCTGGTCGACCAATCCCTGCTGCATCAACATGATCTTTTCCAGGCCTGCCGACTCGAACTGGAGCCCCAAGCCCACCTTGGACGCGTCCTTTGCGTGGTCGATTTCGCCCGAGAAGACGAGCAGGACGGTGGGCAAGACGCGCTTCTCGAGGTATGCCAGGACCTTGCCCAAGGAATCGAGCTGGCCGCGGAAGACGGCCAGGCGGTACTCGTACTTGGCGGCGATGGCGGTGGAGCCCTCGATGACGGGCTCGTAGCCGAGGGGGATGCCCAGGTACGGGTCGGCGATGGGCTTTACGGTGGCGGCGACGGTAGTCTCGACGCCGGCCTCGACCTTGGGCGAGACCTTGCGCCAGAAGGAGGCGACGAGCAGGCCCTGGGCCTGGAGCTGGGCCAGGGCGATCCAGTCCGGGGTGGCGTAGCGCGCGACGTAGGAGATGGCGGTGTCAGCGGGGCTCAGGCCCGTCGGCTTCGAGTACATGGCCTCCAAGCCGAGGGCAAGGCGCGGGGAGACGGACTGGAGGAGGGAGGCGACGGCGACGCCGGAGAAGCCGCCATAGAGGAACAGGGGGTTGAGGGACTTTAAGTTGACGGAGAAGTCCTGGCCCGCGTAGTCGTGCTCGAGCTGGACCATGGGGGGCTGCTGGGCCGCGAGCTGCAAGGTGAGTTTGCTGGTGGCGGCGGACGACCAGGCGTAGTTTGCCCTGCCGCTGAAGGAGAAGTCGTTATCGAGGTTGCCCTGGACAAAGTAGTCGTCGGCGGCGTACACGGCGGAGAAGGCGTAGGCGGGGAGCGCGGGGGAGCCAATGGCGAGGGTGTGAGAGGTCTGGAAGGCAGGGGAGAGGGAGAAGGCCTTGTTGAGGTCGGCACGCAAGCCCGAGAAGGCGTACTGGGAGACAAAGACATCTCTGCTGACCTCTTTATTGATATTTTCAAAGGAGCCCGGCTGCGGGAGCGCGAGGGACGTGCGGTACGCGGCGAGCGAGGAGAGGGAGTCGGAGACGAGGGAGAAGAGCGGGTTCGAGGCCCAGAACGACGGGGCCGGAGCGGGCGCGACAATGGCGGGGTGTGGTGATGGGGTAGTCATGGTGCGTGGAAGGCTTCGCTTTTTAGATGCCTCGAGGTTGTTGGAGAGGCAGAAAAAATTGTTCATCGTGGATTATGTAAGTGTGGGTAATGATTATGTAAGTGGGAGTGGCGATTATGTAAGCAGTGATTACATAAATGTCGCCGCATTACATAAGTGTCCTTGCGCGCTTACAAATCCCGACACCGTCAGCCTTACCTAAGCCGGACAACTCTTATCCATTGCTGCGAAAAAGCTGCAGCCGTTCTTAAACTCCGACAGTCCTCACCGCCTTAGCACCACACCCGCGCCATGACTGTTGGTGCTGCAAACACTATCCGCCTCCTGGTGCCCCAGCAACTGCTTGGCCCGACCATTGACTTCTACCGCCGCCACGTGCACTTGGAATCGGCGCCCTCCAGCGGCGACGCTACGCTCTTGACCAACCCGAGCCATTCCATCAACATCGTCTTGTCGGCCTCCTCCTCCTCGTCCTCCGCGGCTGCGTCTTCCCTGCGTCTCCCGCTGGACCCTCGCTCGGCCCCCGCGTCCTACGTCTTCTATGCGCCCAACATCTCCGCCATCGCCGACTCCCTCGCCGCCTCAAATACCCCCTTCCGTCTCTTCCCAAACGACCTCTTGCCCGTCGAGCTCTACACCCAGGACCCCGCCGGCACTGTCATCGGCTTCTCGGCCTCGGCTAACGCTCTCGCCACGACCGCCCCGCTTCCCCCAGCCTCCCTCGTCTCCCCCACTGACTCTCCGTCGCCGCTCTCCTCGACTCCGGCCTCAAAGAACATCGCCATCATGACCTCGGGCGGCGACGCCCCCGGCATGAACGCGTGTGTGCGTGCCGTGGTCCGCACCGCAATCACTAAAAACTGCAAGGCCTTCGCCGTCATGGAGGGCTACGAAGGCTTGGTCAGAGGCGGGCCCGAGTACATCAAGCCCATGGCGTGGCAGGACGTGCGCGGCTGGCTCGCGGAGGGCGGCACCAACATCGGCACCGCCCGCTGCCTCGCGTTCAGGGAGCGCGCCGGCCGCCTCAAGGGCTGTCGCCACATGATCGAGGCCGGCATCGACGCCTTGATCGTGTGCGGCGGCGACGGCTCCCTCACCGGCGCCGACTTGTTCCGCAAGGAGTGGCCCTCGCTCGTGGAGGAACTCGAACGCAACCGCGAGATCTCCTCCGCCGACGCCGAAAAGTACCGCCACCTCAACATCTGCGGCACCGTCGG
>JAKTSS010000160.1:0-26022 GCA_030580355.1 Debaryomycetaceae sp. yHKB357 | reverse complement strand
GGCACCCCGCCAATCGCAGCAAGATCGAGCGCGAGCCCGTTCTCCGCGCCGAGCGCTGGCCGCACAAACTCGGGCGAGAATCGCGCCGTGAGCCGCACCACGCCCTGCGGCTCGATCCGCGCACTAAACTCCGTCGCCTGGTGCGGCTCGATCGCCGAAAGGTCTACCCGCGCCCGGCCCATGAGCCCCGGGTCGTGCGTCAAGTCCCAGTCCCACACCTCAAGCAAGAGCACCTGACGGCTGCGCGACGTCATGGGGAACGCAACGCTCTCGTTCCACACCGGGCTGAGCGTCCGCCGCTTCTTGGCGGTGCTGATCACTTCCACTCCGTCAACAGTCACCTTCAAAAACGGATCGGCCTTGCCGTTCTTGTCGACCAGCGGCAAGTCGTGCGCGTCCATAATGTCTAGCCGCATGATCCCCACGTCCAACACCGTGTCAAGCGGCAGTAACGTCGCGTTCAGTGGGATAAACTCGGCCTCAACTACAACACTATTGCGCAGGTCCAACTGCAAGGTTATAGGACCCGACGCCAGATCCCGAATCACCAGCGCCGTGTCAAACGTCTTTTCCACGTGGATTTGGCGGTCTGTCGTCACCTCTATCCTCTTACTCACGCGAAGCGTCACCCGCAGGTTTGGCAAGTCGCGCACAAAGGATTCACAGGTCGAAGTCGTGCCTAGAATGCGCCCCTCGCTGCGCGCCAGGATTCCGCTGGGGTACGCATTGTCGTCCAAAAGCGTGTGCACAAACACGCCGGGCGCATTGAACTTGCCACTGTGCACATGCATCACCAAGACGCCACTGCGGAACTGGAGCGCCTCCAGAGTAGCAAACTGCCGCTTGGGCGGGTCTTGCGTCGTAGCCTGCGCCACCTGCACCCACTCGTATCGGTCCGGGTATTGGCTGATCAACTGCTCATCGTGCTGGACGCGCTCTTGCTCGCGATCCGCTTCTTGTTGCTTCATAGCAAAGTACTGGTCGAGATTCGCAAGCTCAGCGCGCGACAAAGTCGGTATGGCGGGGAAGAAGGAAACACTATAATGCACTGTTCCATGCTGCTTCCCGCTGAGCAAGACCGGCTGCAGAATAATCTCGTTCGCGCCGTCATAACCCAAAATGTTCCCCTCCGTGTCCTTCTTGATGTAGTCGTGGACGTTTATCGCGGCGGTCCCGAGCGAACGGTCCTTACCCTCCCACTCCTTGTCCATGATTTCCATCAAGTAGTGCTGGTGCTCGTTGTTAACGGGCAAGTAGAAAACACTCGACCATACGGGGTTGGTGGTGTCGGCGATCGTCGGAGTGCGACCACGAACCTTATCGTCCAACGTGATCTTGACGTAGGGATCGACTTTGCCAACGGCCTCCAAGTTTAGGAGATCGCGAGCGCACCTGACTTCCAAGCGGATACCACCAATAGGTGCGGCGTAGAAGGCTTTGAGGACCTGAGCCTCGTCATTGATGGACAAGGGCTTCCACAGCGCGGAGATGCCGATTTTCGCCCGGCCGGTGCCCGAGTCATTGGCGTCGGCATCGGCGTGAATCCACGGATTACCCCTGCCAGTCTCAAATACAAGGTCCTGCAAGTTGCGATCGAGTTTCGCGACAATAGCGTCCCCTACCGCGTCCTTGATGATAACCATGACACGGGTACGCGATTTCTGTACTACCAACGACTCAAACAGCTCTTCCCAGGTGGGTTCGTTCTGCTGGCGCAACTTGCGACACAGTTTCACGAGCTCGTCGTTCACGTAGATCTCGGCATACGGATTGAGGACACCCGTAATCGTTTTCGAAATATCAAGGTTAGTGGCCGAATGCAAGTTGAGTTTCAAGATGCCGACCTCCTTTTCAGTTTGGTGGTCAATGTGTCCATCTTCCAATACGAGCGGTTGGAGCTGTGGAAAGTAGCGGATATCGTACTCGACGCGGCCCACAGTACGACCGCCCTCTTTCACGGGCAGAACCGTTTTGAGCTTTGACAGTTTCTGTAAAAAGTCTGCGAGGGGCACCGATGTGCGTCCAATCAAGTGATCGTTGGCCTGGTCTGTGAGCACGTGGTAAACGTTGAAGTAGAGATGGTTTCCCTCGAGCTTATTCACCAAGATGTACTTTGTATCCATGAACACGGGGTCGGATGTGGGCTGCTTGGCGGGGGTGCGTTCGTCAATGAGCGAATTTCCCGTGACAGTTAATTGAACGTACGGAACAATTTCGCCCTGTTTCAGCTTCAAGTCCATACACCGACGAACAGTGACGGCTAGAACCCCTACAGCATCGTTCGACTGCTGCGCCATTATCTCCTCCACGTCGATATCCAACGAATTAGGCGCGTAGAGAAGAGGCCTCAAATTCGCGTTGATGATGCCATTCACGAACGACGACAATCCTGGAATGAATGACATGATATCAATACCGAAGGTGTCGCCTCCTACGGGTTTAAGAGCATAGTCAATCTTTGGAGCCTCCAAAAACTGGATAGACACCATCTTGACGTGCGGGAAGTTTGGGGAGAGCATGATCTTCACGCGGAGACGACCTGTGAAGCTCATATCTTCGACCAAAACAGGCAAGGATTTTGAAATGAAGGCTTTCCCTATTGTGATACCTAGTGCGACCTTAGGATTGATTTTCTTTTTTATTTCATTCTTTGTCATATCGTCGGTATCGGTGGGAGCAAACAGAAAGGCCCACACCATTTCGATAATATCGTCACCAGACCGAACGAAAGATTGAATTGAATTGACCCGAGGAGCTTTGCTGCCGAGCGTGAACTCGTCGAGCGACACGCCTTCGATTCCAAAGCCGGGGGCCTGGTCCTTCATGACCTCGTTGGCCTGGTACATGACAGTTTCCAGGAGGGTAGACATATAGATGACCCAGAATTTATCGAGAAACTTGTTGAGCCATTCCATAGTTTCGCAGTCCGAGTCGAGGCGCTTCATGGCACGGTTGCGATTCATATCATCACGAATATTGCGGTTGAAGCGGCGAAGCTCAAGGCGATAGACGGAATTTGTGAATAGGAGTACCACAAGAAGCGAGAGTATACCACCGCCTAACCGGGCCACGAACCACGAGAAGAAACAAGTGCCAGCCATCAACGCACAGTTCCAGTACCAGTCGCCATAGCATCGGTCGAGGATATAGGCCTCGATGGCTTTTGAAACAGCAAGTACGCGTTGTTTGTTATGAGACGGATGCGAGTCCCAATAACCGATCCGTGACCACGCAAAGGCCCCATCGGGCTTTGGTGTCGATGCCATTAGTGGGGAAGTGTAGTGTTGCTGTGTCAGTTCGCAATTCAAGGTCGTGTAGCCGCGTCACGTGTGTGTCAGTGTTACATTGACAGTTTGTTTTAAAGTGATATTTTAATATACTTTACCCCAGAGTGGGCTGAAACGATCCCACTCAAGTGGAAGGACGCTATGCATGCAAATCGTACTATTATTCTTCCAAGACCTCGTCCGATCTGCTTTCAAAATATTCCTTATCATTCTGACCTCTAGAGATCGTTTTATTCTTATTGATCCTTATACACACATGCTTAGACCTGTTCCAAGACAACGTCCTTGAATCCACCAACCTTCTTTCCCTTCTCCTCGGCAACAGCCTCTCCGTGCAAGCCCATCAAAGCACCCAAGTCGAATTTGGGAGCCTTCAACAACTTGACCTTGCGGATGTGTACATTCTGCAACGGCAAGATGGTCTGGGTCAGCTTCTCGATTTCGCGGCCAATCACCTCGGGGATCAACTTTTGCGTCAACTGGGCCAAGGTCACGTTCAGCACCTCGCGCTGCATGATCTCAATCATGCGTTTGCGGACTTCTCTCAACTTGCTCAGCTGGGCGTAGGTAGTCTTTTTGATTTGGTTGGGCTGTCTCTTGGTGAAAGCAATGGCGAACACCCTCAAGATGTAGTCGTCGGCGGTCTTGACAGTGACGTTGGCCTCGACGAGCGATTGCCACTTGCGCACGAGCGAGCGCAACTTGTCAGTGGTGAAGTCCATTCCGTGGAAGTTGGTCAACAAGTTCTTGCCCTGCACCTCGTCTACTCTCAATTTGACCTTGCGGTAGGCATGGTCCTCGGAGCCCTGTAAGTCAGCGAGGCATACCTCGACCACACGGCCCTTGAGGCCGTCTGCGGCGTTCTTGAGACCAGTAGAACGGTTGATAAGGGTCTTACCAACATTACGGTGCTCAAAAGTTGAGGGAGCCTTGATGTCGAACCAGTCCTTGCGGGCAAAGGGGTCAACCGCCTTCTTCTTGAGGCCCTTACCGTTCTTGGAGGATTGCTTGTTCTTGCCAACTGCCATGGTTCTTCGATACGGGTCAGGTTTCTGATCCTTGATGGCCGCGGGAATTTTCACATTTTTTCGCATCCTCAATGTTGCATCACGTGAATGATTAGTCATCGATAGGGCTAGTACCCTATGATCCTAATCATAACATTGGGGTTTATTGGTATGAAGACACATGAGTAGCACGAGCATAGAGCTTCAAACAGAAAACCATAATGACCGGAGTCATGATCAAAGCCATAACAATCTGATAAACAATCGCAGCCATTCTAGTACTCATAGCCAAGGCAACACTCACGGTCAGGGCGACACTCACAATCAATCCAATGCACATATTCAAAGTAACACCGATACCAACCAGTATGTCTCCTTCCTCCTCTCATTCAAAGTCCCTCACTAACCGTCTAGTGTTACCCTCAAGATTGGCCTCATCGGTGACTCCCAAATCGGGAAAACCTCATTTATGGTAAAGTACGTCGAAGGTCTCTTTGACGAGGACTATATCCAGACCCTCGGAGTCAACTTTATGGATAAAAAGATCCAAATACGCAGCACCGCCATCACTTTTTCGATATGGGACTTGGGCGGTCAGAAGGAGTTCATCAACATGCTCCCGCTCGTTTCTAACGACGCCGTCGCCATCCTCTTTATGTTTGATTTGACCCGCAAAAGCACCCTCAACTCCGTCAAGGAATGGTACCGCCAGGTCAGGGGCTTCAACAAGACCGCCATCCCCTTCTTAGTAGGCACAAAATACGACCAGTTTATCGATTTGCCATTCCATGACCAATGCGAGATCTCGCACCAGGCTAAGCGCTTTGCCACCGCCATGCGTTCCCCCTTGGTATTCTGCTCAACGAGCCATTCTATCAACGTCCAAAAGGTCTTTAAAATTATTTTGGCTAAAGCATTCGACTTGTCGTTGCATATCGACGAAATTGTCAACCCTGGCGAACCCTTGTTGCTCTACAAGTAAAAATTTCGAATCTCTGTAGCTATATGCTACATGTGTATTATTATCTTCTGTCGCTTGGTGGTATGTCTCTGGTGAGTCTGATGCAGATCAGGGTCTTCTCTCTTCTGGTGGTAGGATTTGTGGGAGAACATCGCACCATTTCGTTGCTGCACAAGTAGGCTGCGAAAACCTGAGCTAACTTCTTCCTTATTTTATTTATGTCCATCAGACGTATAACACCAGTTTTAAAATATCAATCAATAATCTTGAAGCATCTTGATGAAGCTCGGGCTCCATTTAGGTCGGTCATGACCCCGACGGACCTCACGTAAACAATTATTGAACTGACTCTTTCGGGCCCCTTCTTTGTCATATAAGATGTGACTATAGGTGTGAAGATCCAAACACATTAAGGTGAGCGTTGACACATCTGGACAAGTCATCCACTATTGTTTCCCATTAGGTCCTCTAGTGATCTTTTCGAAACATTCATACCGACTTCCGTATCTACAATACTTTCACCATCAATCCCGTTGATCAGCATTCCCCGCCACGCATGCGATTTATTCGTCTTAGTTATAATCAACTGAAAGTTGAGGCCGTCTCAAATTATTCCAACACTATCAAGAAATTTGCAGCCATTTTTGATGTAAAAGTTTCTGTGCCAAAGCGCTTCATGTAATCTGAATAGACATACGTTTAATTATATACCACTATTGTCTATACTACCCTCTTAATGCTCAATTGGACTGTTTCGGCCCAATCGACCTTGATGTTCTGAGCGATGTTGTCAAGAGTGTCAAATCGCGCCTGCATACATTCATTACGGACCACATCGACTTCATTACAAGCGACACAACATGGCGCGATCTCTACGCGACTTGAAAGGGTGGCAGTTCTTCTTGGGCAATGACGAATCTGAGAATAAAGCGGGACCCGAATCTATACCCCCACATACCCCGTCTCGTCGCGCCCGTCGCGGTGAGCAATCCGCCCACACCCGCATATCGCTCCTTCGCGAGGCCGACGAGTTGCGCATTCAAGCCGGGGATACAGTCTTTGTGCTGCAGAAAACCAACGACAGCCAAATTGCCTTTATCAAGGAGATCCTGTTGGGCGTGCAGAACTTTATGGATGTGCGCGTTTACTGGTTCGTCAAAATGGACGAAGTCTCGCCTCAGAACTTGCCTAAAGATGCGGACTATGAGCCGACTAGCATTAATCGCAACGAGATCTTTCTAACCGCGTACGAAGAGGAAATTCACTTGTCTCAAATCATTTGTAAAGTCTCTGTGCTCTCGCATGCGGAGTTTTATCGCGATATAGTGCTCGATGAGTCCACCTTGTCCACTACGTTCATGGTGCAGCGTGCATGCGATTCGAAGGGCTCGGTCTTCTCGGATAAATTTGACTATCGCGAATTACACTCTGCATTCTTAACTGACCCGGCTCAATTTACTGCTTTCATCCGGCAACAGTCCCTCCCTTCGCCATATAAGCTGCCTAGCAAAAGGGGCGTGACCAGCAACCCCATGTCTTCGCCTACAAAGCAACAAGGCACATTCCCCGGGAAGCTAAGCACCCCGACAAAGCGAATAGCCCCCTCTCCTAGAAAAAGACTAGACTCGTCCCCCACGAAACGACTAGGCCGTAGAAGCCTGTCGCTGAGCGAAGAATCAGACGGAAGCGATTCAGACTCATCATCTATATCAGACACGGACTCAAGCCTGGACTCCGATACCCCTTGGTCTGGCAGACGCGGGAGCAAACCGAGCCCTCGGAAGCGGAGAAAGTACGCTTCGCCGCGGAAGGCCTCACGACAAACAAACCCTGCGTCTCCGCGCAGCCTCGAGTTTATGAAGCTGCTCGTAGACCAATCTTTCAAGGTGAAATCGGAGGCTAAAAGACCCTTGTTGCCCCTGTCTCCACGGAAACCCCTAGCCGGAACCGTGGAATCGCAGGCTTTTAAAGAAATTAAGGCGCGTCTACATGCTTCGTCGCGGCTTACGGCTTTGCGTGGTCGTGAAGTGGAATCGGACCAGCTTTTGGCAAACCTTGCTACCGCAATAGAGTCAGAAACTGGATGCTGTATTTACGTCAGCGGCACCCCAGGTGTTGGAAAGACCGCGACGGTTCGTAATGTCATCCAGCAATTGCAAGAGTACGCTCAGCAGGGTGCCTTTAAGCAGTTTGGGTACCTTGAAATCAACGGCCTCAAACTCCTTACACCAAATGTTGCGTACCAGTTGTTGTGCACCCACCTCTTGGGGATCACCGTCTCGCCATCCAACGCTGCCAACGCCCTCACAAACTTTTTCGAGAAGAGACTGCCGGAAATACCTCAATTGGTGCTCCTAGACGAGCTCGATCAAATGGTCACCAAAAATCAGAAGCTCATGTATAACTTTTTCAACTGGCCATCGATTCCTACTTCCAAGCTCGTGGTAATTGCCGTGGCCAATACTATGGACTTGCCAGAGCGGGTGCTCACCAATAAGATCTCTTCGCGTCTCGGCTTGAACCGGATCCAGTTTGTGGGCTACTCGCACGAGCAGTTGAGCGATATCATCAAGAGCCGATTAGACCTGATCAGGCAGCACCGCAACCACCAGGTAATTGTCAAACCGGACGCCGTGGCTTTCGCGTCGCGCAAAGTTGCCAGCGTCAGCGGAGATGCGCGCAGGGCTCTCACTATCTGCCGCCGTGCCGTAGAAATCGCCGAAAAGGAATACAAGCCGGATAGCGGGAGCGAGTGCTATGTCACTATAGGCCACATCAACCGTGCGATCAACGAGACTATCAACTCGCCGATCGCGCAGTACCTTATGGCGTTGCCGTTTGAGGCCAAGCTCGTGTTGCATGCATTGATATTGCGCATGAATAGAACGGGCGTTTTGGAAAACTCGTTGGGGGATGTGATCGATGAAATGCAAAACTCGCTAAAGCTTATGACCTCGAAGGGAGGTTACCAGGCATTGGGTTCTTTAGGGAAAGAGTATAGTCTCTACGCACTACTCTACCAGCATGGGATTCTCGAAAACGATCCGTCGTCGGCCCCACAAATCCGCGCGCACAACTTCCGGGGAATTGTAGCGGAGTTGACAGAAAACGGCGTTCTTGTGCAACAAAATGTAGCCAGCGAGCGCCATCGCATGCTAATCCTTAGCATCTCCAAAGAGGAAGTGTCGCTGGTATTGCGGCGCGATGAAAATATCGCGGGGATGCTGTGAGCACAGGGGAAGAAAAAAGTTTTTGGGCGTCGTACCCGACAATGTCATCGCCAGCCTTTCCTTGCGAATGCTGACATTTATAGACGCATCCGACTATGTTGAGGCGGCACCGGGCCTCGCGAGCCTAAAATTTACCGACGAGAAGCAGCAAGCAAAGTTCGAACTCGGCGTGTGTATGGCCGTGTACAAGTGGGAAGAGCTAACAACGGCCGTGGAAAACTCGTGGGGCGGGCCAAAGTCAGCGGAGAAGCGCGATTGGATCTCAGGCATTGTGGTAGACTTATTCGATGAGAAAGCTGTAGATGCTGAGCTTATCGAGGAGACGCTTCTCTACGCAATGGTCGATGAGTTTGACGCGGAAATCCAGAATGAACTGGCGTTACAGATTGCATCGCTCGTTTTAAAATTTTATCGCCAGGTGGAGCAGCACCAGTACGATTCAATTACAAGCTTATACGATCAATGGCTACTCAAGCAGCAGGCTAAGGCTACTGCGTCTGAAAAGATCCAGTTTCCTCCTGACCCCAATAATCCGGATCTCGTATTTAGCTCTGATGAGGATGATGATAACGATGACGATGAATCTGTTCCCAATCTCCAAGGCGATGACGACATGCAGGTAGACACTGAGCTGGAAACGGGCCCGATAATAGACGAGGACGGGTTCCAGATGGTTCAGCCAAGGAATAGGAGAGGCGGCAGACGCTAGTCAAATCAGCTTTCATTTCACCAACTCACACCTTCCTATCTTTGCAATCGTCGTCTTTTGGATGACAGGACTGGAGGCAGTGTGTTTGCTCCACTCTCACAAGCTCAGTAGGAGGCAAGGCTCGGCAGTCCACCCTGATGTCTTCCAATGTCAGTAAGCAAATTGTTGAGCCCATCAACATCCACAATCACGGCATTCGCAGGTTCCCACGCAGTCTACACTCTTGTTGCATTTCAACCTAAGGCGGTCGTCCGAAGCACAAAGAGTACCCACACACTGGTTTTTTTTGTCTAGAAACACCTGACTGCCATTCCCACAGTATCTCCACATTTGATACGACGCTTTCCACGTCTTGCAATCGGGCATCTCGCATTCCGGCCTTTTACAATTTTTCACATCGCAATCGGACCCGGTCCAAAGCACCACTTCGTATTGCTTACCCGTGATACATGGCTCAAGGGTCCCGGACAAGTAGTACTTGAACAGATCACGAGAAATGTAGCGGTCGAATGACACGATAGAGTTTCCAATACACTGTCGGCACCCATTCCTGGCGACGGTGCAGTTTATCAACGTCGCAAAAACGAGGATGATGTTCTGAATAACGCCACTCATCCCGAAGTCCGAAAATATCGTACATTAATCTATCCACTAATGATATTTATATCAATCTGATGGAATTTGTCCTCGCATAGAATCTTGTCTACTTACATACCGCGTATTGTTGTTTCTGCTGTTCCCAGAAAATGCTTCTGTGTGTAAAAAAACACGTGTTTCCCGTGTGGGTGATCCCGATCTGTCCAACTTGCGGAATACGCTGCTTTACTTGGTGTGTGCGTACCCTAAAGCCCGAAAATAACGCCCAAGAAAGTAAAGTACTCTAGAAAGCATTGTCATGCCCAGAGGCCGCCTTGGCTGTGGACCCCGCTTGTAACAGCTGTCCTAGTCTCAACTGCTCAACGGAAGTAGGAGACTGTTTTTTCAATGCAACTTTGTTGCATCTGTTGCATCTTTGAAACAATGCTTTCCACTTATTGTTTTTCATGCTGATGCGTTGCATGAACAGTAGCAAATATGCGAGACATGGCAATTTCAACCCTGGGCGTTAGCACCATGTCATAGTATTGCGGTACGGTAATAGTGTTATTGTGGTGTACACTATTGGGTTACGGATCTTTGCAGCTGCTGCGCTTGAAACCTACTTGTCAGTTTCATGTCGTGGGAAGAGGGTACGGTATTCACATTCTCTAGGCATTTGTTAAGTCATATGACCATGTGGATATATTTGTTGAAAACTGCTCTAATAACGAGTACTATTTAAAAGAAATTGAAATTTGAGGCAGGTCAATTGTTGGGAAGAATCCTTCAACTTTAGTCTCTACAACGCCACTTTTATCATAACAAAGAGTAGACTTTATCAAATATCGTAACCCCAATTGAATAATCGTTCTATATTGGTGAGTAATTAAGAGCTCGACAACGAAATATCCAAGTCAGAGGCCCACTTGTTCTAGCTATCAGAGTCGGCAAGATCTCCATTAGCTGGAGGCTCACAAAAGATCCGAAACGCAACTATAGAGATGCGATTACAAGTCTTTGAGCTCCCAAGGTGCTCATTAAAAAGCAAAAAGGTACAAGGAAATAGATGAAATGAGTCAAATGCCACCAAATGTGCAAATCCTGATTCGCTGAATATTGACCGCAGCTTTGAAGATAGTGTAATGGTGAGTCTACAAACGAAATCGACGGTGCCAACTTCAAGCATCATCTTATCACTGGATCTACCACAAGCGAAAGCAGGGATCAGTGTCAATGAACAATATTGAGCGACCACAACATGCGAGAAAATAAAACGCGCCTACAGTTGCATGCCAATTCTTGTTGTTGTGTTTAATCCATAGACCGAGCACGAGGGGTCACGGAATATGTTTTCAGTTTCGCTGTACATTCGAGCCCTGTGTGCACAATTGGATTCAATGTTTTATTAGGTCGTGGAAATCATCCTCACGCATTCATTGAGTTGCGTGGAGTATTACTACCATCCAGATTGACATCGCTAAGGTATGTCAAGCTGCTAGCCGAATTGCGGGTCACGACCCGGGGCCGCTCTTCTTCACCCTGATTATTGTTGGTCCTGGCGCGGTTGATGCTGTTGATGGAATTAAAGCTGCTTGTGGAGTTGCGAGTGACGAATGGGGGCCGCTCTTCGTCGGCCTGACTCATGTTCGCGCGAGACCGGTTGATGTTGTTGATAGAATTGAAGCTGCTGGTAGAATTGCGGCTGACGAATCGGGGCCGTTCCTCTTCGCCTTGACTCATGCTTGTTCGAGTTCGATTGATATTATTGAGGGAATGGAAACTGCCTATCGAGTTTCGAGTCACGGGCCGTGGCCGTTCATCTTCGAAAGAGCCAGTGCTATTACGGCCTCCGTTGCTTCTCAAGTCGCTAACACGCCGCTGGATATGCAGGCCACTGGTGGGAGACACCATCGGCGGCGTCAGGAATCCAAAGCTGCTAAGGCGCGTGAGGGTAGTGGAAAGCACGCTATCGCGCTTCGAGGGTTCTAACGCAAACAAGACGGTTCTGGTGCTTGTCCACGGCTCTGTATCGGAGATACACGCCTCTAGCCGCGAACTAGCATGCTCCGACTCGCTGACGGAGTGCGATCCACCAGTTTTGATAAAGTTGGTCCATCCCAGCGTGATTTTGCTGACCGACACGATGGAGCTCGTGATGTTACGCATTACCTTGTTTCCGTCCGAGTGCTGACGCGCCTTGCTCCCCGCCAAGTATACCTGCTCGTACACAAGCGACAAGTACCACCCCAACGATAAATGATTCCACCGGAAAGCGAGCACTGAAGCGGGTGCACTGGGAGTAAATTCGTGGGGGATAAGCCCCCGGTTAGACAAGACGAGTTCGCCCAACTCGGACTCGTCAATCTTGATGGCGATCTTTTCGCTATCGGCCACTGCAGCACGCCCAGGAGACCACATGTCCTGTAGTATGAGCTTGAGGCAGGGCAAAATTATGGTGAGGATGATGCGAAGCGCATCACCTCCGCCCCAAGACCGTGCCACCGAGCAAAACATTGGAAGCTTTTCACGTGCTGAATCGCTCATTCCTAGTGGAAGCTGCGCCATCAACGCTCTGTCCCAATCGCAGGATTGGTCATTTTCCAATACGGGGGGAGCAAGCGGATCGTTACTACTCAAACTCAGCATATTAGGAGAAGCTGCTTCCGAGATTAGCGATGACTGATCAGAAGGCGAATCTGGTCGCTGCAGTGGTGGATCGATCGATTCGTCCGCTGCTTCCTTGAGGACTTGCATTGCGTCCAAGTCTTTGTCCACAAGCGTGCCGTCGGACGAAAACGAGACTTTTTCCATGTCGGCCATGGTTATCAAGATATTCCGGTAGATTTTCTCATTCTTGAGAAAGGAGTAGAGGAGAAAGCGCAGCGGCCGGTGGTTACGGATAGCACACGCACATAACGCGCGTAGAAGAAGCGCCAATAAGTCGGCGTTGTGCACGCATTCTCTCAAAAAGGTACGAGTCGAAAAGGCTGAAATTAGATTAGTGATGGCGTAGCATGCGCCGTACGAAAGGCCTCCGCGGGGGTCAGCGTTACGGAGAGGCACGCTGGCTTTGATGGGGAAGACGGCCGGGTCTGGGACGAGGGAGATCAAGTTATACATTGTTTGCACGAGCATAATCTTGAGCTTGCGAGAGGCTGCTGGAGAATGGTCGCATAAAAAGGATGCGATGCGGGTGACAAGAAAGTCGCGCATAGTGCGTGGTCGAGGGGTAAGTTGCGAAGAAGCGGGAATGGTTTTGAAGAACATGACATCGAGCGGGAACATGATTTTGCGCGTTAGCAGGGGGTCTGCCGAAAAGTAAAGCATGCAGTAGGCGGCGATCTCACATAGGGACCGGCACGAGTCGTCAACGCCAAACGTGACAATGTGCAACAGAAGCGAGACAAAGACCTGGTTGGTGTATGCGCGGACCACGAGGTTCTTGAATTTAGAATTGCATTGTACAAGTTCCCAAAAGACGGAAATGGCCTCGACCACGATGAGACCCGGCCGCACCCGCGAAATGGAAAAGGTGTTTTTTTCGTATTGGAGAATACCATTGACAGAGTCTTGAAGGATGCGTAGTAGGTTCGAAGCAAGGAAAGTTAAATCGTCGTCCCCTGTGAGTTTGCTCAAATGAAGGCGAGCCCTATTGGTCGCCAGACTTGCCGAACTTAGGACTTTGTGATCTATGAGTGAGGCAAGATGTTCGGTACTCGGTATAGGATACGCGACCATGTGAGCTAAAAGCTGAGCGCAGTGTGACAAGTACAAGTTATGAGCCTCGTTAGCTCGCAGAGACAAGAGCGAAATGCCCTGGCCATCGCGACCAGAGTTTGATCCGCGGCACACGACATTTATTAAGGAATAAAGTAAAGTCAAGAGCTCTTTGCGAGGCGACAGAGCCACCAAGAGGGTAAGGAAGCGCGAGCCCTGCGACGCTAGTGTTTCTCGCGAGCCATAGAAGGGCGCCGAAATGAGCACCAAGAGGCACCGCACAACGTCTAGCCGGTTTGAATCTGTGCTATAATTCTGGGGCCGAGGTTTTTCCTGAGACCCGATTCCCGGTTCCCAAATCGCCACAAAGACGTTCGGATCTGACGACGATGTGGGGGCAGTAATAGTGAAGCCACGAATAAAACAGCATCGGAGTAGCGCTGCGACTAGATCTAGAGCGAGAGTGGTCTTTGACTCTGCGGAGGGGGCGACGAGGTTGAATTTCGGAATGGTGTCGCCGCCACTGACAAGCCGACCGGGATTAAAAGCCGCATCCCAGAAGACGAGGGGCTCGATTTCGGAGTAGTAGTTTTCGAGTTCGAAAAGAAAGGGAAGGACGCGACTCAAGAGGCGGATACTGTTCAAGAGGACGGTGGTGGGAGAAGGGTATCGGGAGGTATCGCCATCGGTGATGGCAATGATATTTTTGGACAAGAGGCGGATAAGAACCGCGAAATTTGGGCGGTTCAAGTCGCGGACGGCTCTTATATCGTGAGGCTGGAGCACTTGGAAGACGTCGTCAGCCGTAGACGGAGTTTGCCACAAGACCTTCCAGAAGGACGGGTGATCATGGGCGAATAGTCGGCCCTGAGCTAGCTTTAAAAAGTGGTTTCGAAAACGCACTTTTTCCTCCGCACTCTTCATAGACGCGGTGTGGAGTAGCAGCAGGGTCTTTAACGATCATGCAAGCCTCCAACGCGGGCTATAGGTGGTCTGTACGGTACGTTACGAGTAAAAGTCAAAAAGTTTAGAATTCGGTGACGCGCGCACGTGCACGACCCTGAACCGCAAACCGTACAGCATTGGTGAACAGTTGGGACTCACACGGATCAGGACAGTAGAATGAGGTACCGAGCGTATGCTGGGCGAGAAAGTCTAGCGATGAGGGGAACTTGGTATCTTTGATTACGGACTCTTTATTCTGGTGTGTAGTCAGTGCAGAGTCAACAAACCTCCCCAAATGGCCAGTGGCCTTGAACAACCTCCCGCCTACCAAAACGCCAGCGTCCTAGAAGCGCAGAAGAAGAGCTTGAACAAGTCACCTGGTCCGCTTAGAGCGTTCTTTTGGGTGATCGTCGTCCATTTTCCGCACAGACCCTGCCACAGACGCGTATCCCACGTTCACGTGCATCCCCGCATTTCCCGGCGACGCCGCTTCGTCTCCCTGGGGCGTGTCCAAGTCGTCTGCGTTTCCTTCGTCCGAGACGAGTATTGCGTCTGTGGGAGCATCTATCCATGCTTGCGGGATATCCAAGGTGTCACCCTCCTCTTGCTCTTCTTCCGAGTCGAGATGCAATGTAGAGCACTGCGACATGGCATCGTACAATTGAAGCATGCTACACGGCAGACAAGGCATCCATGGCATCGCAGCCGCGCTGTCGTCACGGCTCTGATTCAGCGAGAGAACGAGCTCTACCGGCTCGGTCTCGCTTCCCGGGAACACAGAGCACGGGCCAAGCTGCATGTATAGGCTATTGTTCTGCAATCCGTGAACAAGTATGCATTGGTACGGTATTCTTACGCCGACTTTGCCGCCATCGAACCATAGTATTACCAGTGTGTTTAGCACGTAGATGGCGGCGCGGGGAAAAAGGGCCGGGTCAACTCCGACGACCTGGCCGCTCTTGACGGTAAGCAGCAAGTCATGTGTCCCCGCGTAGAAAATGAGCTTGTCGTCGTCCGGAAGCGAAAAGCGTTCGGGCGAAGACTGCTGGTACGTGTGGACGGGGATGGTGTTTTCAGCGTTGGGAGGCTCTTGTATTATGCATGCCGATCGGGGCATCGCAGAGGGCTGTGGACCGGTGTGAGAAGTGCTAATCCTCATCAGGTGATGCTGGGGAGAGACCAGGCTGCAAATTTCGGTAGGGACACGTCCGTAGATACGCCGGTGCTACGACAGCAAAGGGCTATAAATTAATCATTATTGTTAAGAATATAATCTTGTTTCAAGGAAACGGGTAGGGTATTCTATAAGTCCCTAGCAGTAAATAGTGATGTCATTTCAAGGTCGTAGGAGGCCCCTGTGTTGTCTAACTTTCAGTCTTGATTCACAAGATGGCAGTCTGGTGCTGGGTGTATGGCAAGACAGCCCGTTCTGGGCTTTATGTTGAGAGCCGGCTTTGGTGTTTATGATGAGACAGCCCGTCATAACATATGAGACGACAGCTCTGTGTTCGTAAGGGTTTAGACCAACAAGTCTGCCCGGTGTACAATTCACCGTCAAAATTTGCCTCACACAAGACACTTGGGGTTTAGTGGAGGGGGGACGGGCGCTTCATCTACTAGTCCGACTCTGATAGTCTTCGCGCGAGCGTCTTGATGGCCTCCGGGACGTCGCTCTGCTGGATGGTGCGCTCCAACTCCCTGATGCGCTCGGCCTCTTTGCGCTGCAACTCCTCGGGCGACGGCGGCATGGCCTCGTTCGCCAAGTCGGCTTCGCGGGCGTCGGCAAAGTTGAGGAGGCGCGACTTGAGGCCCTCGGCGCCGCTCGTGAGCGAACCTTTGGGGAGCACGCCTGCGTTGAGGTCCTTGAGCCGCGCGACGCTCTCGGATTCCTGGCGCAACACCAGGTACATGCGGGAAACACGCCCAATGGCGATGATCTTGTTGCGTAGCACGTTCCGTTTTTCCTCGTAGCTCTCGGCGGAGGAGGCAGCACTAGACGAAGAACCGGTGCCCGCGGAATTTGCAGCGCCCGAGGCAGCAGACGCCAACGCCGAGTCGTCAAAGGGCGTGGGCTCGTCCAACTCCTCCTCGGTGCAGATGTTCAATATCGAGACCAACATGTCGGTGATTTTCTCGCCCATGAAGGGCAAGGACCACGAAAACGCGTCCATAAAGTTCGGAAGCCAGTACGGGTGCGGCGACGCGTTGAACTGGCGGATGTTCATGATGTTGTTCTCGTACTTTAGTACGGCGGCCTTGTTGTTGTATGAGTCCAAGTAGTTTGGCGCGCTGAACATGGTCAAGAGCGAGGGGAAGCCCATGGACTTTGTGCGCTTATACATGCGGTAGCCGGCGTCCTGGGCCTCGTGGGCGCGTATTACCAGCAAGAGGCCGGTGCGTTCCAAGAACTTGCAGGTCGCCTTGTAGGAGAAGGAGTAGGAGCAGCCGCGGACCAGATTGCGCACAAAGGACTGGTCCATGACGTCGTCGTCATAGTCGTCGATGGGGTCTGCCCACAACAAGTCGCACATGAGACCTTTATTGGGAGGCTCGCGGAACCTGTCTATGGCGGCGAGGGTGTCCAACAGCTTGAGTTCCGGCAGAAGACCGCCGTGGACGCAGAAGAACTGCTTGTTCATGACGGCCGCAAGGGGTAAGGCGTTGAAAGACTCGAGCAGGGCGAGGTAGACCTGCTCCGAGTACTTGTGCAAGCACTCCAGCTTGAAGGTAAAGTACTCTGTCAAGTGCTTGCACTCGTGGTTCCCGCGCAACATCCAGAAGCGGCTGGGGTAGGTCAATTTTAGGCAGTACAAGTACACCAAGCACTCGATGGAGAAGCAGCCGCGGTCGACATAGTCGCCGAGAAACAAGTACTGGGTAGTCTCGGGCGAGCCGCCGACTTCAAAGAGCTTCATCAAGTCGTAGTACTGGCCGTGGATGTCGCCGCAGATGGTGACCGGAGCGGTGACATGGAGCAAGTTGGGTTCTAGAGAGAGCAACGCGGTCGCGTCCGCTAAGATGCGGAGGATGTGGTCCGGGTGCAAGCGGCCTTCGTGCACAAAGTGGTCGCGGATATAGTCGCAATTGGGCAAGCCATTGGGGAGAAAGACGTCGTCGTGGCTTGGGATGTGGGTGTGCGGTTTGTCGACTGCGGAGACGGAGCGCGCGACGGTGGATAAGCGCTCGCCGTCGTGGTCGACAAAGACGCCGGTCTTCGCGTCGGGAGACGCGTCCTCGGGCTTGATCGCGTTCAAGGCGTTCGCCACCTGCTGGGAATTGCGTGCCGCGTCGTGTCCCATCCTGAGCTATAAATAAAGCAACCGCGCACCGTGGAAGGGTCTTTTTTTGGGGTGTGTCACGGCAGCAACGTCACGTGAAAAAATGACATTAGTGTGACGTGACTGGACTGTAGGGAACTAAGGTGCTTCTATTTTTTAGTGATGGATAAGAAGGGGCGGTAATTTTTTGAGATGAAGGGTCACTAAACTTTTGATACTTGACGGAGGGGTCACTATTTTTAGAGACGAAGGTCACTATTTTTTAGTGAGCACATCGCTCTAGAGTGGGCAATTCCTGCTCCTTCCAGCAATTTTTGAGAAACGTCCGGAAAGCCTCGTTCCAGGGGTCGCATCCCCCGTCATTCCGCGTCTTTTCAGTTTTACACGTCTTTCAGTTTTACACGTCTTTCAGCGTTTACACGTCTTTCAGCGTTTACACTTCCTTTAGTGTTTACATGTCTATTATTGAGGGTCTATAGAAAATCTACCCCAGCGTCTATCATGTCGAGCTGTCCACGTATATCACCGGAGAGTCGCCATTGAACCCGTTAAAGTGGCTGCTGGCGGCCGACGTGTACGCGCCGACCTTTCGGAAGCAGAGCCAGTCGCCCTCGTGCACGTCGCGCCCCAACTCCACGTCCATCGACACGCAGTCGAGGCCGTCGCACGTCCGGCCCCACACCGAGTACCGCTGGCCCGCGCTGACCTGGCCGCGGCTGACGAGCACTTGCGGCACCGGCGTGTAGTGGTCGAACATTATGCAGTTGAGGTTGTTGTACACGCCGTCGTTGATGTAGAGCTTGCACAAGTCCGCGCCCATGGCGTCGCGCCGCCCAATCACGTGGGCCGCGAGGGCGAAGGCGTGGGACGCCATGAACCGGCCGGGCTCCGCGATCACGCGGAACTGGTCCTGCTGGAGGTGCTCTGCAAAGTACTGGTCAAGGCCCTGTCGTATCACCGCGGCCGCCTCGCCGAACGTCTCCCAGATAAACCCGCCGCCAATGTCGAGCGTGTCGAGCCCCGTGACCCCGAGCCGCGCCGCCGCGTCAAACACCATGCGCGACTCTCGTATCGCCCGGGTAAACGTTCCAAAGTCCACGGCGCCCAGGCCCACGTGGAAGGCGACGCCGCGCACGTTGAGGCCGAGCTCCTTGCTGAGCGGGAGCAACTCGCGCGTCGCGGTCTCGACGGTGCACCCAAACTTGTTCAGCAACTCGCACTGCGCGGAGGAGTCGTCGGTGGCGATGCGGAGGAGAATGCCCGTGTCCGGGTGGTGCGCCTTCAACTTGCGGAGCTCGCCCGCGTTATCGACGGTCGTCAAGTTGACGCCCAAGCTGCGAGCGTGGCGCACGTGGCTCACGGCCTTGCACGGATTGGCGAAAACAATGTCGTTGGACGACACGAGGCACGCCTTGACCACGTCGATCTCGTGTTTCGACGCACAGTCGAAGCCCAGCCCGAGCTGAGCAAGGAGCGAGATGACGTTGCGGTCGGTGTTGCACTTGACGGCGTAGAAGGGGCGCACCATGGGCAATTCGCGTTTCCACAAGGCGTACAGCGCCAGGACCTTTGCCAAGTCGCACACAAAGAAGGAGTCGTCTTCGCCGGGATCGCACGAATTGAGATCGACGGAGTGGACGCGGGCGAGCATGGCCGCGGTGACCGCGTCGGCCGAGGAGAGCTTGACGTGCAAGGCCAGCTTCGCCGGCAGGCCCACCGATTTGGAGAGGGCGAGGGCCACGTTCCGCGCCACCACGGGAGTGGACATTGGTGTGATTCTGAACAAAAAAAAGGCCCGGTTCGAGGAGGAGAGGGTTCTCGAGAGGAGCGAGCTGTGCAGATAAGTACCCTCCGGCGGAGCGTCGAGTCAGACTGGGACGGAAAGATCAGGAACCTCAGGCGGCAGCTCTCGTGAAGGGTGTTTGTTTAGCAAGAGTGAAATTTTTCAGCTGCAAAAGTTTTTTCCCCTGTGGATTTTTCGCCGTTGCGATTCGCCGATGAGGCTCCGGATTTGCCGCAGCATCTCGCTCCCCGCGCACCTTGAATCTGCGCTGGCGCAATGGGTATTTGCGCACACCTTTCGGAGAGAAGTGGAGAAAGTTACGCGCTCAACGCAGCACTTTTTCCAACTATCGCGGACTCGCTCCGACCAGTTGTCGTGAAGTTATAGCCATCGCGCGTTTGTCCACGAACTCCGTCTCGGGGTTAGTCTGCGATCTCCTTTCACTTGACATTGCGGATATCGTCAGAACTCTTATGCCATATTGAAACGAAAACTTGCTGATTACCTAACTAACACTAATGCCTCTAAAACACTGGCACTCTCCACCACTTTTGCAGCCAACTGACCACCACACAAAAAGAAGTACTCCCGATTACCCCTACAACTCAATCAAGGGTTCCAGGCTGGGCGCGCGTGCCACCGGCTCGTGCTCCGGCAACGGCCGCACACTCCCGACGTCAGGGAACTTTAGCTCTGCATTCTCCACCGCGTTGTCGGCGATCGTCGAGGTGACCCGCTCAAACAGCCGGTTTTCCCGCACCCCCAGGTAGAGCTGCGTTTCGTCTTCTAGCGGGGGGTAGTGCGGCAACCGCACGTCGCTGTGGTCGTATCCGTCCAGCGCGCGGGGCGTCGTGTCGGTGACCCGCGACCCGGGGTACCCGCCAGAGTCTGTGCGCCGGCGTCCCGGCGCGGGCCCAGTGGGAAACGCGGGTATCTGTGTGGTGTCGACCGGATACTGTCCTGTGTGTTGTGGCTGCATGTTACCGGAGGCAGGGTTCGAGGAGTACTGCCCAGTGTGTTGCGCCTTACTCAAGTCGGGGTTCGAAGGGTACTGTCCGGTGTGTTGCGCCTTACCAAAGTCCGGCTCAGACGGATGTGTGCGGTACAATCCCGTGTGATGCGGCGGTACCTGAATATCAGGCTCAGACGGATGTGCGTGGTACAATCCCGTGTGCTGCGGTGGTACCTGAATATCAGGCTCAGACGGATGTGTGTGGTACAATCCCGTGTGCTGCGGCTGCACCCCTGACAAGTCGGGATTCGAAGGGTACTGCGCCGCGTGCTGCGTCGTGCCAAAATCAGGCTCAGACGGATGGCGAGAGTGGTCGTAGCGGGCTCCGTTAAAGTGCGCAGGACCCATCTGCGACTGCGCTTGCGGGGTCGCACTGGCCAGCACGCGGTGGTTCCCGTATGCCATTTCGAGTTTAGCCTCCAAGAACTGGTCGTACAACCGGCTAATGGACGAGAGCTTGCTGTGCAACTCCAAGAACCGCTCGTACCGCTCCAACGCCAGCCGCAACGCCCGGTTGACCGTCGGCTTGAGCCGCACGATCTGAGCGTGCATTTCCGCCAAGTTCGCGTCGTAGAGGATGTTCGCCTGGCGTTTCGGGTCGCTGCTGATGGTGTTCATCAAGGTGATGAACAAGTTGATTTGCTCTTCTTCGGCGCGGGACAAGTCGGGCAAGGGGTTCGGGGCCGGGTCCGGGGCCGGACCCGGGCGTTGATCAGTTCGCGAGGGCACGTTGGGGGGGAGGTTAGGTTGTTGGTAGGTGGTAGGTTGTTGGTGGGTGGTAGGATGTTGGTAGGTGTTGAGATGTTGGTAGGTGGTAGTCTGCTGGTAGGTGGTAGGTTGTTGGTAGGTGTTGGGATGCTGGTAGGTGGTAGGTTGCTGGTAAGGGCTATTCGCATTGCCCTGGGGCCGATCGATCCCCGCGGGGAGAACATTCTTGTAGAAATCCATTTCCGGAGCCTGCTGCGCCTCAAGCTGCAACTGGCGTTCCCTCTGCTGGAACTCGTGGAGACTCGCCACCATCGCGGCCTTGATTTCCTCGTCCTGGTCGTCGTCTTGCGGAGGGAGTTGCGGTGCTGGCGCCCGGGCCGGGCCCAGTTCCTGCAAGCTCAACTGCAATGCCCGTTTCAAGTCGTCGTCGTCGTCGTCTTCCTCCCGAGTCTCGCCAGCGTCATCACTGGGGCCGGGGACCGGCCGGTGGGGCCGGCTCCTGTTCCACTTGGCGTAGCAGTTGTCGCACACGCGCACGGGCTCCGTGATGCCCAAGTGCACGAGGGGGATCTGGTTGCTGGAGTGCTGCTGGCAAAAGACGCCGCCGCAGGCGCGGCAGTGGTGCTTGCGAGACATGACCAGGAACGCGGTGTAGCAGATCATGCACTCGTGCCCGTCGACCCAGTCTGGAGCGGACTCCGAGTCGATAAAGGAGGATGCGAGCGCCAACGCGGCCAGCAGGTCGACGTCGGGGAAGTCAAAGCCCTCGCGCTCGAGGCGGCGGTAGCACTTTTCCAAGTACGCGAGCTGCAAGTTGCCGGCAAAGGCCATTTGCCACTCCTTGATGAAACCGAGAAGCAAGCGCAGGGCCGCGAGCTTTGACGGGTTCTGGCAAACGTCGCGGTCGTCCTTGGAGTTGTAGTGGGTTTTGAGCAAGACGTTCTCGACAAAGTCTGTGAATTCCGGGGTAACGATTTCGAGCAAAAAGTGGAAGCCGCCGTTCTTGACGCAGACGTCGACGAGGCGGAGGGAGGAGGAGACGAGGTTCGGGTTGGAGGCGACGAGGGCCAAGCGTTTCTTGAGGGCGCGCATGCACAGCTTTGCGGGGACGCGCTTTGAGCGGATAAGATCCGAGATCTCCAAGGCGACCAGCAACTCGATGTCGCCGTTCGGAATGGCCTCGGACGTGGCGGCGGCGATCTGGTTGTCGAGCTCGACGGTCGACGAGGAGCTAAGCCACGCCATGGTCAGTGCTAGTAGTAAGGAAGTGCTATTGTAAGGAAGTGGTATTACTAAGAAAGTAATACGGAAGGATTAAAAGTTCGCAGCTTGAGGGGTATAAATAAATTATTATGCAGTACGGTGACGACCACATGTTCTACAGACTGTGTTCTACTTTAGGACGACTGCGGCGGAGAAAAGGCCCAAGGACGCGGCCGCGGTCCACCAGAGCACGTCGTAGTGCTGGCCCGCGGCCTCCCTGACTGCCGTCGTGCGGAGATCGTTTTCCAACTGGTGGCGGACCTTGCGGCCCAACTCCTTTATGCGTTCGAGGTGGCCCACCTGGTGGCGCTTCTGCAACTTCAGCGCCGTTTCCGAGGCCGCGTTGGTGGGGTTGAGGGCGGTGGTGGGGAGCATGAGCGGCGGCCTGTACGCCAAGTAGAGGGGCTGCATCTTGCTGCCGTCGAACTGGTAGATCTGGATCATGTAGCGGCCGTGGTAGGGGCTGACCATGACCTGGTACTTTTGGAAGAGGGTCGGCTGGACGTAGCGCAGGTACACCAGGTGGTTGCCCTTGCCGCAGGGGTCGCTGAGAAGCTGTCTGCCGTCGACGGCGATCGGGGTGAGCACGAGCGAGCCGTTTGCGAGCAACTCGTATTTCCCGTGCTGGTAGATGAGCACGGCGGTGGGGCAGCCGTGGTTGACGGCGTTGGACAGGACTCTGTAGAGGGCCTCTTCGTAGTGGCCGTCGGCGGTGAAGGAGTAGGAGATGCCGGGCAAGTCGGGTTCTATGAGGAGCTCGTTAGCGGGGTCGAAGAAGCCCGGGCCGGTGAAGACGGTGTTGGACTTGGACAGCCAGGTGCCCTCCAACTCTTGCATGTTGGGGTCCGCGAGGATGCATGGGAGGATGGCTAGGCACGCGAGGAGGAAGGGATGCATGTGTGTGGTTGGGTTATGTGAAGGGTGTTGAGGAGGAAGAGAAGTGCGCAGCGAAGGACGAAAGGTGCTGAAGGTGCGATGCCGCTAAAGAAGAAGGATGAGTTGCTAAAAATGTACTTTAATCTTTAACTTGCGGTCCGGGGCGCTCCTGGTAATTTTTCGCTTGTAGCAATGTCGCGGATCCGTCACGAAATGACTAAGCGGTGACGTGCAGTGACTAAGCAATGACGCACGGTACCCGTACTTAGATCACCGATATTTTCAGGGTGGCCAAGGTTGACTGCTAGAGAATAAATTACGAAGAGCAGAGGAAGAGAGGAAATATAAGTGCCACCCGCGATCCATGGGTAAAGAGTACCCGCGGAGCAGGCTGGTGCGTGCCTCGGCCCATCAGATAAGTCTACCCGGGAAATAGCCGCTTCACCGCTTTAGTGTTACATTGAGCACAATGCGCGCCGGCGTGGGGCGAGATTGTGCAACGTTGAAACCGTTCGCCCTGGGCCAGGTACTGGTGGGTATTTCCGCCAACACGCGGTAATATTTGGGCGCACTCGGTAATATTGGGGTACGCTCGGTAATAATAGGGTATATTGGATAATACCGGGTCATGGAACTTTACAGAGAAGCGGACAATGCTGCAACCAGGATTGCTCGGCGTCAGAGTCATGGTGTCGTCATGTCCTGGCCGAGCAGCCACAAAACCCGTGATACGGGTCACGTGGCGATGAGCAGCAAGCCGCAAATGCGAGATCCGGCCAAGATCGGCTGCAAAAGAAAAGGCAGGAGCCAACCAGAAAACGCAGGTGTCAAGTGGTCGCCGGGTCTTTGGTTGTGTCTTGAGAAGCTAAAGGATTGTCCGAACTCCAGGTAGGAAGGTCTTGAGTGCCAGTGCGCCTACCCGTCACACGACCGGCCACACAATAAAACCATAGACATGGCGTCAAAAATCAGGTCCCGCCGTATTGTGATACAAATATTTATTTACAAATATTTATTTCCTGGAAAATACCACGCCATGCTAGGTGCAGGCCGTTGCTGCGCAATCGGTGAGCTGGTGGAGCCCATCACTCGCTGACGCAGGGGAACGGGTCCCACTGCGTTATCGGGTCCTCCGTAGGCGGATGTGCGTCGCGGGCCAGAAGCAGCCTTATCAGTGCCAACAAAAATCTCGCCAAAAGTTACTTGGGCCAACAATAGGGACCAGAATGCAACACGGCGAATACGGGCAGTGGCCCGAACATCTCCAGATCCAGACGCTCGAGGTACTCATCGCTTAAAAGATTCTAAAAGGTTATCGTTGACCAGTATCGCTCAAAAGATTCCCTTTAACGGATTATCGTTTTCGAGGATTACCCCAATAGGCAAAATCTTTTTTCTCGCGTAAAACCCGCCAGGCACAATCGTAGCGCCCGCCTGGCCCACCGGCCCCGATGCATTTACGTATTTGCCGCGGATGGCCGTCGTACTGTGCTGCGCCGCCGGCACCTCTGGGCGCTGTGCACGAGCCGTCTAGATCGGGGTGCTCAGCCTGTTTGTAAACGATCTGGTCCTAGACCTTTGTTGATCATTCGAATAGTGTTTGTGGTCACTGGGTACTCTACACTAGTACCTCAGTAAAATCAGTACACTAGTACACTCAGTACACTCAGTAAAATCAGTACACTCAGTACCCTCAGTACACACAGTACACTAGTACACTCAGTACACTCAGTAAAATCAGTACACTCAGTACCCTCAGTACACACAGTACAATAGTACACACAGTACCCTAGTACACTCAGTAAATCAATACACTCAATAAAACCAAAACAATCAGTACACTCAGTACACTCAGTACACTCAGTACACTCAGTACACTCAGTACACTCAGTACACTCAGTACACTAGTACACTCAGTAAATCAGTACACTCAGTAAATCAGTACACTAGTACACTCAGTACACTCAGTACACTCACTAACACCTGGTAACACTTGACGACAAAGGTAACCCTCTCGGTACCACCTCACTAACACACAAAGTACACATCTAGTACACTTTCGGTAACTCACCAAACCAAGTAAGTCACACACACCCAGTACAGTCTCAATCCTTGGTAACACTGCAACACCCAGTACACTGTAACACCTCACTAACCCACTGTAACACCTCAACACACTAAACTGTAGCACTCACTACACTGAATTTCCCAGCATTACGTCTACCACATTTTCGAAAGCATTGTTGATATTGAAAGTACAGTCTAATCACAATCTAGGCGACACGTGTCGTACCACGCTCTAGCTACCAACAACAGAGGTACACGGCCCTACTGGCGCATCTTGGTGTCGAACGGCGATGCCACCTCGCTGGCCGGCAGGTCGCGGCGCATCGCGCTGAACTCAAACAAGTCATAGTCCTGGTCGCGCGACAGCGCCGCGCTCAGGGGCGCCAGCTCCTGGTCCGCGTGGTGGTGCGGCGGCGGGTGCGGGCAGAGGCCGTGCTGGCCGAGCGGCGTCACCAGCAGGAGCGTGACGTGGCCAAAGGCCCGTGCCAGACGCGCCATCATCATGTGGGGCACGGGCGAGCCCGGCGACGGATGGTGTGGGGTGGTAGTGGAGGTCGAATTGGTGGCGGCGGCGGAGGTGTTGGCGGCAGCGGCGGCGGC
>JAKTSS010000159.1:0-26162 GCA_030580355.1 Debaryomycetaceae sp. yHKB357 | reverse complement strand
GGGGTCGTGAATTCAACTCCTTCTACCGTTACCTGGTCGGGAAACCAACTCTATACATCTTTGAGTGATCGTGAAACCAACTCCATATATCTTCGACTGGTCGCGAAATCAACTCCAAGTATTTTTGGTTGGTCTTGAAATCAACACCACGCATCTCTGACTGGTCGTGGAATCGATTCCATATATCTTTGACTGATCGTTAAATCATCCCCATGAACCTTCGACTGACCGTAAAAGCAACTCCATATATTTTTGAAGTGGGCTGGGGATTGTGTTGGGTGTCGTCTTCTGATAGCAAGCTATTCCCCTGTGCTACTTCGGGGACAATCGGAGATACGACAACAACCAGTCAGTGGTCACCTGTGCATGTATGAGCGATGCCGTATTCGATGCATAGGCCTGTGCTCCTGCCTATTGCCTACGCAATTCGACTTTAGTTAGATCGTGCAATCAAAGTGGTCTGATAGCGCATTGCATGGGGAAGACAGTCTAAGGCAACTCTTTACCAGTAAATTAATCACAGAGCATTTTCTCCCTAGGCTTCTCCTCCTAACCTCTTCTCCCGGATCTCTTCTCCCTGATCTCTTCTCCCTGACCTTCTCCCACTGACGATCTCCCCTCACTGATGATCTGCTCAGTCCGAAAAGTGCTGCGAGATTAAAATTTACACACTCATCTTCATCCTAATCGCAGGGTACGGATCATAATCGTTGATCTCGAAATCTTCGAACCGAAAATCATCCATGCTCTTGATCTCCAGTAGGCGGTCTTTGCGAATTGTGAGGGGCGGAAACAGTCGCGGGGCTCGCGTGCACTGCTCCTGGAGCTGCTCCATGTGGTCTAGATAAATATGGGCATCGCCCATGGTGTGGATCAACTCTCCGCAGTCCATGTTCACCACGTGGGCGACCATGCGCATCAAGAGCGCGTACGATGCGATATCAAAGGGCACGCCCAACCCCATATCGCACGACCGCTGGTAGAGCAAGCACGAAAGCCGAGGCCGCGGCGCATTCTCGAGAAAGCTGACGTAGAACTGGCAAACCACGTGGCAGGGGGGCAAGACCATTTTAGAGAAATCGGTAGGGTTCCACGCTGACATGATGATCCGCCGGTCGTAAGGGTTGGTCTTGAGCTTGCGGATCACGTCCTCGAGCTGGTCTACGCCCTTTCCAGTGTAATCCGCGTCGCAGTCGGTATACTCAGCTCCAAAGTGGCGCCACTGGAAGCCATAGACAGGCCCAAGGTCGCCAACACACCGGTGCGAAAGCCCCAACGAGTCCAAGAACTCGCGCGACCCGTTACCCTCCCAGATTTTCACGCCCAATGCGCTGAGCTTGTTCGCGTCGGTGCTCCCGGATACGAACCAGAGAAGTTCGTGAATGATGGCCTTCAAAAAGACTTTTTTTGTTGTCAAGAGGGGGAACGTGTTGTTGCAAAGACTAAAACGTAATGGAGGAGGCGCAAATAGTGATCGGGTCCCCATTCCCGTTCGATCGCTTCTGTCTTCTCCTTGGTCTATAATGCTATGGCACAAGTCCAAGTATGCTTGTTCTGAAGGATTGGTCATTCTGGATGATGTGTTGCGACTCGTGTAGATACGGTGAAGCGCGTTTGTGTGTATTACAGCGGGTTTGGAGGCCAATAAAGACTCTTGATACGTTCCAGTTCAAGCGCGGCAGCAATGGCACAGGGATACTGGATATACACGGTGAGGTTGGCGCAGCCGTAGTAGAAATAGAGTTCTTGAGACTCCTTTCAATCGGCGGAATCCCCTTCTAATATATTCTGCTCTGGATATTATCTGGTCAGCGACCGTTATACGTCATAAGCCTCCTTCTTGGCTGATCCGCTCACATCATCGACTCACGTGAAACGAATAGCCGCGGTTTCTTATTCGAGATTCCTCGGGGCATCATCTTCATCCTGAAACCAACGCGCCGCGTTTGGTATTCATGTGCGATATGAAATATATCGGTGCCAGCCACTGTTGAGTTGTTGAATGACTTCTGCGACAGTTGATAATACACCAATGATCGGTCCAACTCACAAGAAACCTCTTGGTCACGTCTGGGCGCTCTTGACAGAAGTTTTCCCAAGCGCCCAGGCTGTGTGAGGATCCCCGCACCTGACACCATATCACTAGCATGATCGGGTGATGGAGCATCTAGCCCGCATGCTCATCGAATGAGGCACTACAAAAGTCGCACGATTGAGACGGCTGGGTAAGGGCGAGTTTCGTCGCAGGTGATAATTAGTCTCAGTATAAATGTTGGCGGAGTATTTGGAGGCCGCAATGTTCAGAGCGGGTCAGGGACGCTGGGCAATTTCAACGCGTCAGTCTAACATTTATGCAAATGAAAACGGGAGTTAAAGGAGGGCGGTTGATTAATGGGAGGTAAGTTTGTTGGATCGGTATTGGGTAGCTGTTCGAGTAGGCACTGTTGAGGGATAGAATACGCTGACCTGGTCTAGGTACCTGTACTACCTGCTTCTGGCTCGATAAAAATAGCAAAACACTGCTAGGCTGAACCATCACGGCAATTAAGATGAAATTTTGCTATCTGGTGGTTTGTTCCGTCGCATTGGGGTAGCGCGACAACAAGCATAGATCAGCTACATTAGTGCTTGGTCTCATTACGGCTCTTGCGCACCGTTGAACAACCCTTTGCAAACTCTAGACTATTGAGTGCAATTTGAGGCGCGTTATCATCCAGTGTTACCAGCCTTGCGCGCGAATGCCATGATCAGAGGTATTGAATGTATCGAAATAGTCCCTCTCGGTACAGTGCAACCTTGGAACGATCACACCATAAAACAGATGGAACATCAACAACAATAAGGAAATTTTCCACGTCTCTTGTTCACATACGAATTGCATTACAATAGCGGGGTGGGCTGGTCTATTGCTGGCAGCGGGTATTTGTCTAACAAAAGCAGGTGTATGCTATTGACTAGAAGTACTTAGAGTGGCAAACCCCTGTGTTCACGATGGTGAGAAAGCTGCGATATGCATCCTTCTTTATTCTTTATTCTCGTACCATTCTACGCGGTCGCCGTTTTCGCACGGAACGGCTGCCGCCAGTGTGCTGGCTACGTTGACATTTACTTTGACCAAGAGGTCACCAAGGAAGTGGCAGATGGATGGGCAAAGGCTAGTATTGGCAGCTGCGCCACCGGTGGGCAACTCGATATAACGGGCCACTCTTTTATTGGAGATTCCACGCAGAAATGCACCAGTGCATATCTGTGCAGGGATTGGGCGGTACATGTTATGGCATGGCGGTATTGCGGTAACGGGGGATCGCTCGATTTGAAAAGAGGCAGCGAGTGCCATAATGGCTACTGCGCGCTGTCAAGCAAAACCAAAATGTGGTGCTATAAGAGTGTGGACTGCGTTGGAAAGTGCAATATGGTTCAGTGCACGTAGACAATAGGACGTGGATTACCTGTAGTCGGTGGCACATTATTGTTCACACATTATATCTGACACTTTAATAACCGTCGCATGTGTAGTATGGGCCTCGAGCCGATGACCAAGGTTCAGAGCTACCGTTAAGCGTATTACCCAATTGGAATTGATACCCCTAAATACGACAGCGATGGGCCTTCCAAGACTCTGGTGCGGTGATGGGCAACTGTGCGAGCCGGTTCTGTTTCCTTTTCAAGCCACATCGACTAGCGTGGCCGTAGTACAACTTGACTGATGTTCTCGGGGTAATTCTTACTGCAGGAGCCCTGCGATACGTAAGGGACCAGGATCTATCGTTGAAGCTGTGCTATTCGCGATGCATTAGGTTTGTAGGGACGGAGACGATCAGTTCGAGGTCATTTCATCCCGTCTTTTGCGCTTATCTAATGCTTGAGGGACATTTGGACCACTTGGGCCCACCACAATCCATTCAAGAGCATGTCTGTGAAAGCACACCTCGCCAGTCTACGGGAAAAAGTTGCTGCGCGCACCCTAGCTAAGCCGTACAGATTCGTTACTGGGAATCAATCTGCCGATCTCGATTCCGTCATCAGTGCTATCGCGTATTCCTACTTTGCAAATGTCAAGAACGACCAAGACTATACCATCCCATTGATCAATATTCCGAGCCAGGACTTTGGTCTTCGCCGCGATATTGTGGCCTTGTTAAAGACCCAAGACATTACCCAAGACCTTCTCTTCTTCGTGCAAGACTTTGAACAGCTTGTGGGAGGCTGTGACACCGTGGAGTTGGTGTTGGTAGACCACTGCAATCTCCAGGGTGACATCATTCAAGAACAGTACGACAATGGGAAGGTGAAGGTGACTGCAATCATCGACCATCACGATGACGAGGGGGCTTTCCCTGATTGTTCTCCTCGTGTAATTAAAGTGTGCGGATCCTGTTCCAGCTTGGTCTACAAATATTGGTACGATCAAATGGGCTGCAGCGCCGAGTCAATGTCCGCACACCTCCCGGTTATCCAGCTTTTATTAGGACCGTTGGCAATTGATACTTCCGCCATGCATTCCAAAGTGGAGAACGACGATAAAAGTGCATTCGAACTGTACCAGTCGATCCTCGCCGAGTCAGTGACTAGTGAGAGTACTAGCGACCCCGGCTTTCACAATCTATACGCCACCTTGAAAAAAGCCAAGAAAGATCTTTCGGGCTTTTCACTTCAAGATATTTTACGCAAGGACTACAAGCAGTTCAAATTTGCCAAGAACCACACGGTGGGATTTAGTTCGGTGGGCAAATCTTGTCTGTGGATCAAGGACAAGTACGATAAGAATAGCATTCGCGAATCCTTCTTGTCGATGATTGATGTATTCAAACTCGATTTGCTCGTGATTACAACATCCTACACCGAAAAGCTGACCAACGAATTCACGCGGGAATTAGTGCTTGTATATCTGGAACAGCAGCAGTATAGCGACTTGCAATTGCCCAGTCTTCAACTTGAGGAAACAAAATTTTTGGAAAAGTTTGCCAAGAAGCTCGATGGCGGAGGTATAAAGGTCTTGATGTACGGACAAAAGAACACTGCCGCGTCTCGGAAGCAGATCGTGCCTGCTGTCAAACAGGCTCTTGAGCAATGAACGAAATATGGTATTCCCGGGATAACATTGAAGAGACCCGTACTGACTTTGGCAAGAGAAGATTGACGGAACTTGCATACTGGCAAAACTCGACGCCGAGACCGTCGCACATATCCAAGGCATCGTACTCGTCGTGCGGGTCCTGCTGACAAAAGTATGCGATCTTCATGCACGATTCAAGGACGCGTCCCCCAATACTTACACAGAGATCGGAATTGAGGATCCATAGATGCAATACCTTATCAGTAGCGAGGCGGACGTGGAACTTGTGGGCCCCCAGGGAGCTTATTTTATCTGAGATGATCTGGTGGTAGTATGCCTCTTTAGGGTACGATTCAGTGTATTCGTTGCCGTGCCGTAGAACAAGGTTCCATTTATATAGCTTTATAGATTGACTAGAGTGTTCGCCTAGCACATTTCGACAACCGCGGCATTGAGCGACCAGGTTATCAGAGATGACGGAGGAACAGGATGAGAGCGATAGGTAGTAAGCGCCCACATGGACCGAGCCATCGTTCTGCGGCGCGAGACTGGCGTCGTAGCGCATAGCGAGCTTCTCGTTAGCGTCAGGCTTGTGGCAGTGCCAAAAGTCCATGAGCTCATACCAGTATTCTGAGGGCAAATCCTGGAATTTTGAGCATGTAGAGTCAATTATAGTGGCATTGCACATGGCGCAGGCGAACGTGAACTTATTGGCGCCATCAAGTTGAGGCGTCTTCTGGAGCAAGTCTTTACACAGCCAGCGAGAAATGGGCGACGGATCTTGCGACGCACCAGAGGTGTCCAGTGGGTCGGTAATAGTGACGGTGAAGGCAAGGGTGTTGTCGCAGAGGGAAAAAGCACTGAGAGAGATTGATTCGCGGTGACATTGGCGCGGAAGCCGTAGGGAATACGCATTTTTCGCGACCGCGATGTTCAAGTAGTTGCCCAGGTCATCAAGAGAGATCTTTTCCAAGTCGGTGAGAGAAGACGATTCCGTATCGAGTAAGATGGATATGGAGTGGAGTCGTGGAAGGTACTCGCAGATATACATCCGAAGAGGTGTTGGTGGTAGAAGTAGTAAGCGTTGGTGGTAGAGGTAGTAAGCGTTGGTGGTAGAGGTAGGAAGCGTTGGTGGTAGAAGTAGGAAGCGTTGGTGGTAGAAGTAGTAAGTGTTAGTGGTAGAAGTAGGAAGTGTTAGTGGTAGAAGTAGAAAACGCTGTGATGACAAATATCTGTCGCGCCTTGAATTTCAACCTAAAATTTCATCGCTCTGACACCTACTTCAATAGCCAAAACACGTGGCTGCACTTCTTCTGCCTGTGTACTACGTCTTCTCCATTACACCTTCACGCACCAGCTGGACTCTGCATTAGCAAGTTACAAGCGAAAAAAACGCGTCTTCTTGTTGTTTACGCGTTCTCATCACTCACGACGCGTCTGACACGTTCAACCCACGATGGACGATCTCAATTTCGAAGACTTGAATCAAGAGAGTGCCCCTCCTCAAGAAGCTTCCGACGACTACGATGTCTTGGGCTTGGATAGGCCTATCAAACTATCGACTCGCGCCAAGGTCGCAAAAATCGACAACAACCGCATCTTTGATAAGCAGACGGGGCTCGAGTACATTGTTCGTAACCACTCCAAAGTCACCAAATCTATCAAAGCCCGCGACAAGGTCTTTGCGAGCCGCAAGTACACGTCCAAGGATGCGCGCGCAGAACACGAATTCGAGAACTTATCGTCTATCCTCCAGTTTTACCAACTCTGGTGTCATGGGCTTTTCCCAAAAGCCCGCTTCAAGGACTGCATTCACTTGCTTCGCAATTTCGGCAAGCAATCGCCGCAGCTCAGATTGTACCGCCGAGAGCTTATAGAGCAGGAATTGAATAAGATCAGAGTAGAGCGCGGCATCATCGATGAGCCGAGAGACGATGACGGTGATGCGCCTTCCCCGGATCCGGAAAATTTCGATCCAAATACTGCTAGTCGCCCTGCAGATGACGATGATGACGACGACTGGGCATTCATGAATTTCGCAAACACCAACGGTCTCTTTGTGGGTGAAGAGGACGTTGAAGAAAATGCGGCGGCTCCCAGGGTCGAGACGCCTGTGGTACGCCCTACAGCAGATGAGCACCCGTCCCTTGCCGAGCTCAATTCTATGGAAGATCCAGCCGCTGATCTGGAAGACGAATTGCTGCTTATGCGCGAGTTCAATTGAGATCTGCAAAGCCAATCACGGTATTCAAAAAAAGTTCCTTTTCTCGAGAATAGACTATCTACTGTCTGTTGTTTTCGATGCTTACAGAGGCTGGGGAGTTATATATAGCCTCCTCAACACGCTACAGTCTGAATACACTTCAGAGACCATTTCCTCGGGGAACGAGTGCGTCGGCGACTTTGAAAGAGCTACCACCACGTAGCCGCCAGTTCGAAGGTAAACCTCGACCAGGCCAGTGCCCTTGTTATGACCTCGGCGAATAAGCTTGGACGAATGGCGGTAGAAGGGCATAATGATACCGCTATTGAAAACGGCGTTCCTTTTGCGGTAGCGGTACTCGAGCCCAAACTCGGACGTGAACGCTTGGTGGTAGAGTTTGTATACGGTGAGAGGCGGAGACCCGTCACTGGCGCAGCATCCCACGAGCCGCGTCATCACGTCTCCAGGAACGCCCTTTTGCTCGACTAAGCGGTTGGAGTAGCGGTAGTTATCGGCCTCGATCTTGGTGGCGCTGGCGGGGAAGTATTCCACAGGGATCAGGAACGTCTCTGCCACCCTCACCTCCACGATAAACGCCATTTCCACATTGTGGCTGGTGCATATACGCGCGCAGAGCCGAGCGGCGGCCGCCTTGACGCATCCAACACTATAGAGTTCGTGCCACAATGGCTTGTGGCGGGACTCGTGGTCTGTCAAGCCGTAAACGCTCTGGGTTTTCCTGAAACGAAAGTTGAGGTTGGTCAAGTACGGCCCGCCCAGTCCGTCGCGCTCATACACCGACATTAGCAGCGACTTGCGGCTGGTGGCGCGGCCCAACTTGAGGCGCAACTCGTTGAGCTCGGTGCTGAAATTGGGCACGGCCGCCTTCTCCAGGAACACCATTGCGTTTTGCACCGGCTGGTCCAAGAGCAGCATCACCTGCAGGCTAAACTCGCGCAACTGGTCGCAATGGGCACCGCCAAACTCGTGTTTGGGGCGGGGGTCGAAAATGGATAGCACGCCGACCAGGCAGCGGTCGCTGGCGATCAAATGGACCCCGGCGTAGAAGCGAATATGGGGCTCGCCCGTGACGCAGTTGTTGAGTTTGGTGCGCCAGTCTACGGACGCGTCATGGAGCACAAAGTGGCCCAGCAGGAGAATTGTGTGTCCGTCGATGGAGAGGCCGCGGGGCATGTCGTTTATTTCCAAGCAGCTGTCGACCTTGAAGTGAACGCGCGATGCGTCGATAATGGTTATGGCGACGCCAGACACGTCGAATGCACGCTTCATCTGGAAGAGGAGTTTCTTGAAGAGGCTATCGTCCTTCCAGTGGTCCAATTTGAGGTAATGGTCTACGGTGCGGCGTCGGCTGGCCTCAAAGTAACACTGGGGTGCCTGGAGGAGGCCGGTGTCTTTGCAGCAGGGCGGACACGACACTTTGGATAAGTTCCATTTGCCCTATAATGTTAGTACTATCACAAAGCAGAAATACTCGGGGAGCAACATACCTTTGAGTATGCGTCCAAGAAATGGGCCTTGGTAAGACAAAGGTTCTTCAAGGTAGTTTTATCGCAGGGACCAAGGAGCAGGCCAGATTGCTTTGGCTTGCTTGTTTTCGAAGTGAGAGCTCTGTTCGACGGGGCGATGGCAAGCGCTGTACCGCTACTGCCTTCTCTCATTTGCGGGTAGAATACTGGAAAGCACTCGGTATCAGGCCTCAAAAACGGAGGGTGAGAGTTTGCATACCCGATTTTGCAACATGGGCACCGTTTGTTTTTCGCACCCAAAAGGTCTAGGCCTTCTTTATTGGGGCCTATTTGTAACTACTTGAGAGTATAGGTTAATTGAGCAATGTATGATGACTATTCAAGCGTGGACTTGGGGGTTTTAGAGTACGAGAACGCTTTATATACTTTGCTGCTCAATGTGTTGCGATACGCATCTTCGAGACTTTATTTCGTGTAACGCCAAGACGTTTCCCAGAAAACCGTCTGACTTTTTTGCCCACCCATCACTTTGCATCCTTCATTTCTTGATCGACATCTTTCAGATCCTTTCCCTTTGTATCTTGCATTTCCTGATCCTTAACATCCTTATCCTTATCCTTCTCGTCAGCTTTCGATTCTTGAATAGACGGCAAGTTTGTGGCAACAACTTCGCGTTCTTGTCTGGCCTTTTCCTCTTCTAGCGAGAGACGCAATGCAAGCGCCAAGTCGGGATCCATGCTGGGATCCATCATGTCGCCCGCGCCAGCACCGGCGCCGAAGCCGTCGAATCCGCCGGCGCCGCCAAAGCCGCCATCGTCCAGAAGAATCGGAGAGCTTGCGACGGCCTCGTAGAGAAGGTGGGGTCCAGCCAGCACCGTAACCAAATGTGAGTTATCGTTGTTGTTGATTATTGCCATGAATTTCTCCAACTTTGCAGTGTTGGAACCCTCCTCGCCGAAATTTATAACGTCGATGGCGACGTTGTTCTTCTTCATTTTCTTTGCCAAGAGCTCTAGCTCCTTTTCGGATTCGGTGATGGGGCTGGCTATGAAGACAACGATGCGTTGCAGCTGGACCTTATTCTGGCGATGTTTCAAGGCCAAAGCCGCGACCTGGATGCCGCTGGCGAAGTGGCTAGAGCCGGATATTTTGGACTCGTGGACACCGGCGAGGATTTTCCCAAAGTCGGTGGTGAGCGTGGAGAGGACGGCGGGCCCATTACCACCAAAGGCCAAGAGACCGACGGTGTTTTCGGGATTTGAGTTTACTTTATTTTGGAAGATGTACTCCATCGCGGTGAGCTGGGCGTTCCAGCGCAGCAAGACAAAGTCGCCGTTGCGCATGAACTCCGAGCTGTCGAGCGCAATCATTGTGGCCTCGAGTACCATGGTTAGTCCGTGTAGTAGCTGTAGATCCACTGGCGAATAAAGATTTCCAAGGGCCAGGGTGAAGGCTCAGGTGCAGGACCCCCCACCACCTCTGTTGACCATCCAATGTACACCAAGCAGCAGAAAGCACTCATAATCAAAAGGCTCAATCTCGAGAGAAGAAGGTGCATTGCCTTGATCAAACGGCAAGCGCTGCAGCTCGAGGATGACGCCGAGGCTCAGGTGTTGCGTCGCCTAAACACTGTGGCCTACCTGCTCCGTCGCGTTAGGATCAAACATGTCTTGCAATTGGAGAGGTACCAGAAACACTCTGCGCAGTCGTTGATTAATGCCGTGAGGGAACTGGCGGATATCACAAGAGACCAGAGGTGAGTCCCTTTACTCTAACTGTCGTCTCCATACTACCAAGATGAGGTTCTTCTGAGTTCTTCAAAAATCTAAGCTCTTTATTCCTCCAAGCTCTTTGTACCTCTAGGTTATACAAGCGTCCAAGCTCTCCTGAGCTCTGCATCTCCCTGAGCTCCTCATGCTTCCAAGCTCTCCTTCTCCAAGCTCTTCAAACTCCTGAGCCCTCCATGCTTCCAAGCTCTCCTTCTAAGCTCTTCAAACTCCTGAGCCCTCCGTGCTTCCAAGCTCTCCTTCTAAACTCTTCAAACTCATGAGCCCTCCATGCTTCCAAGCTCTCCTTCTAAACTCTTCAAACTCCTGAGCCCTCCATGCTTCCAAGCTCTCCTCCTAAGCTCTTCAAACTCCTGAGTCTTTCATGCTTCCAAGCTCTCCATATTTCTGAGCTCTTGATTCCTCCATGCCTGACGAGCTGATACAAGTTCCTTACTCTAATGTAAATTCCAATATCCTCCACAAAACGCCTTCAAACTCCTTACACCCTCCCCAGTTCGCCTATCCTTCATGACATAACTTCCCTTTTCTAGTCTGCCGTATCAGGAGTACGAATACTCCTAGTCACCATCTACCATCCTCTACCTCGCCGCTGTCGAATCCTGTACTTTCTGTACATTTCTGTCTGTCTAATTATACACTTGCACTACGCTTCAATAGGAATACCCTCGTAGAATAACCGGCCCTCGGTCGTGGGTGGGATCACTCCTGCCCGTATCACAAAGTCCCCGAACGGCTCCTGCTCGTTCCGCTCCAAGCTCCATCGCTTGAACAACGGTAACAAGATCGCCAACACCTCCTCCTCCTTGATCAGGTACCGGAATATCTTATTGAGCCTCTGCCCATGGTGCCCGCCTCCCAACAACAAGTTGTACGCACCGTACGCCTTGCCCACGAGTGCAACCTCCGCTAACCACGGCCGCGCGCATCCATTGGGGCAGCCTGTCATGCGCATCACGACGGAATCGTGTCGCAACCCGTACTCTTCGAGCCCGGCCTCTAACTTGCTAATGAGCTGCGGCAAGTACCGCTCCAGCTCGGCCATCGCCAATCCGCACGTGGGGAACGCGACACACGCTGCCGACGAGAGCCGCAACCCCAGGAAACTGGTATTGTCCAACTTGTACTGTGCCATCAACTCCTTAACACTGTCCAATACCGCGTCCTCAATATTCGATATGAGCAAGTGCTGGTTGCCCGTAAGCCGGAACTCGCCAGACTCTTGGCCCTGGAGAAACTCGGCAATCTTGCGCAAGCCCGTCTTTTGGGGCAAGTCTACCGTATCCTCAATACGCCCATTCTCAATAAAGGCAGTAAAGTGGTTGAGGCCGTTCTCGTCCTTGCACCACCCGAAATGGTCCACGTTAGACTCAATAGTGAATGGTCTCGGTTCCTCAAACGCGAACCCCATCAACTCCTCCGTCTTTTGCTTGAACACCTCCACTCCCAAGGTGTCGATAGTGTACTTTAAGCGCGCATGCTTGCGGTTGGTCCGGTCGCCATGGTCTCGCTGCACCAACATGACCTTCTCGCACGCAATATGGACCTTGTCTTTGGCCACGTATCCGAACATGCTGGCCGTGCGCGGATAGGTCTTTTTGTTATTGTGCGTGGTACCCATCCCGCCCCCGGCCAAGAGATTGTATCCGACAACTTCATTGTCTTGCACGATCGCAATCAATCCGATATCGTGGGCATACACGTCCACATCGTTATACGGGGGCACCGTAATAACGATCTTGAACTTGCGTGGCAAGTATGTCGGGCCGTACAAGGGCTCCACGTCCACCAATGAGTCGCCCGCTACCAATGTCTTCTTCTTGGTGGGTCCCTCTTGACGCGCGTTCCACTTTTCAGGGTCGCCTGGTGCGTCGCCGTCGTCAGCACCTTCGAGCCAGATCTCATAGTAGGCTGTGGTGCTGGGCAACAAGTGCTCAGAGATGTACGCGCCCATATCTGCTACCTGGCGATGGATCTTGCTGTTCCCCGGCAATGCCGAAACCATCACGTTTCGGTTCACGTCGCCACATGCCGCGAGCGTGTCCATCAACGCGGCATTCATACCGCGGATCGCCGGCTTCATGTTGTGCTTCACCACGCCGTGGAGCTGGAACGTGGCCCGCGTGGTGATCTTGATAGTGCCGTTGCCGCGGTTATCTGCCAAGTGGTCCATCTTGAGGTACTGCTCAGGGGTGCATGTGCCTCCCGGTAAGCGTACCCGGATCATGAACGAGTATGCCGGCTCCTGGCCCTGTGCTTTGCGCTCGTCCCGCACGTCACGGTCGTCTTGCATGTATATGCCGTGGAATTTCGTCAACTGCTGGTCGACTGCGGAAATCGCGCCTGTAGATTTGTCGACTAGGGCTTCCGCAATGGTACCGCGCAAGAAATCAGACCCAATCTTCATGTCCTCGTTGGTGATGGGCTTGGGCTCCTCGACTCCGTCTACCCCGTCCACACCCAACGCTGTCCAGAGCATGGGCATCCACTCGTTGAACGCAGTAAGGTATCCGTCGGCGTCCTGGTCGTTACCCATACCAATATCTACCAAGCGCACCCCTCCATACAATTCGAGTTTGGCGTTTAAATCCTTGCCCGGCTTGTTGAAATAATGCTTATCCTCGGGGCGCGGCCAGTACTCGGAATCGCCCATAGCGAACACGGCATACTTTACTGCACACAAGTCGAGGTCCGGAGAGCTCTTTAAGGTATCCCAAAACTGTTTCCCGTTACCGGGGAACTCACCCTGACCAGATGTAGACGTCACAAAGATAATATTGGTCTCAGTCGGCAAATCCTGCACGTCGTAATCGTCCATGACCAACACTTTTGCCTTGAGGCCGCGTCCGGCGGCCTGCCGGCCGATGCGCTTGGCAATACCCTCCGCGTTGCCGCCATCGGACGCGTACGCGATCGTCACGGGCGGGCCGGACAAGCCCAGCATCAACTTGGCAAACGAATCGGCGGCAGCCTGCTGGTGATGGCTAGTGGCGTGCGAGTTGGCGGTACCCGTCAAGTTGCGACAGAGCACAGGATCGCGCTTGGCGAGAAGCGTTAAGCGGTTCTCGCGTTCCAAGAACTCACGCAACTGCTGTCTCAAATTGCTCGAGTCAAGCTGGAAGGACTCTTTTTCGTCGGACAAGGTAGGGTTGTAGCGGTACAAGGGCCAGTAGCCCGAGTCAACGGCCCGCTTCGAGTGCTGCAAGATCTCTAGAGCCGAGTCGTTTTCCGAGGCGTAGGGCAAGTATGCCAAGACGATCGACGGACCGTCAAACCGCTCTGCCTCGAGCAACGCCTGGAGCACTTGGGTGTACGACGAGTAAATAGCGACCGACGCGACGTAGCAGCGGCCCGTGTTCATGGCGTACAAGCCCACATCCTTTTTCCGTGGTTTACCCGCAACGCCTTTCCGCGAATCGTGCGGCTCGGAATCGATAACAAGCATGTTGATATTGTGGTTCAGAGAGACGACACTGTGGACTCCCGAGGAGCCCAAATCGTAGGACCAGGCATCAGACCCCACGAGCCAGTTTGACGAGCGAGCAAAGTATGGCAGAAGGGCTAATAATGCGGTTGCCAGTGCGCTACTTGCATCCGACTGCAAAAGCTGAATAATCTCTGAAACCTTCTCCGCGGGGAAATCGGACTTGTCGCGCACAGAAGCGGTCCATTCCGACAAGAGCGCTAAAAGAGCGGCATTGCTGCGGGACGCAAAGTCGTTGCGTGATACCACGTCAATTACCAACAGGTAAAGTTTGGAGCGCTGTTCTTGCTGGTACAAAAACCGGCCATAGCCATACTCTGGGTTTGTGGCATGGCCTATACTATCGGCATCATACTGATTCAATATATTCAACTCTCTGGACGCAACTTGGTCCAAGAGCTTAAAGTATGCCTGTTCTAAATGGTGAGCCTTCGCTACTGCGGCCTTTGCAATGTCCAGAGATACCAGCTTTCCATCGAACTTGCCGAACCGCAAGTGCTGCACGGGTTTCTGGGAATGGGCATTGTGAATCAAATTCGACAAGGCACGGGAGTAATCGTCAATGATCCCGAAACTGGCGGAAATAATGTGGGAGAAGGGTCTCAAGGCCAGGACCAGGGCGTAGTCGTGGAAAAAGTCGAGAGCCAAGGGGGAGAAGGTGTCAGCCAAGAGCGACTGCTCCACAAGACTGATTGATGCAACAGATTCGGGCAATAGGGCCAACAAGGAGTCTAGGAGAAACGGGCGGTAGACTTTGATGGCAACTACGAGGAGATTGAGAGAGTGAGCAGCATTAATGAGGCTATCGGGCACGTGGCCTAGCACCACGACTACATCTGTGGGATTTGTCACTTTCGGAGTTACTTTTTGAAAGTACGGGACTTCAAAGGCGGCCAAGATATCATCCACAGAGGAGAATTCTTGTGAAGTTGACAATGTCTTTGGCAGCGAACTTGTCGTTGAGTCTGTCGCGACGTAAAAATGAAAGACGGTGGTCTGCAAGAGACGAGCGATGTGGTACGATGCGACAGAATGCGAAGCGGCGTCCTGAGCCAGGTGTGAAATCAAGATGGTGAAACCAAGATCACGAGCTGACGATACGGCGGAGAAGTCTGAGTCGAGCAATTCGACATGCACGACTACCGGATTCGATTTGAAGTTGGTCAGTGATAATACCGGAAGCGCATGCAAGATTGACGATGAAGAGGTTGCAATGGTGGTGGTGGTAGAAACACTGTCCGCACGAGCCAAAGCATTATCCACGACCAGAAAAGGATCATTCGACTCCAACAAACAAGTGGGATTCTTGACCAAGTCGCGGAACGGCGACGGAACGGATTTCGCGGGCGAAGTGAGAAAGACGCTGTTATCGGCGACGGAGTCTATGGCCGCGGCGATTGCTTGGAGCAGGTTCATTGTGGATTTCAGTCGATACTGCTGCCTGGTATAACTGCGCGGCTGATGGTATTTAAAGGAATATTTCAAACCCCGGGCTCGGAACTGAGCGTAATGACCGTCTCTTATAATAACGCTACTGTCGTCGGCATGGCACGTGCCATGATGTAGCATGTTTGCTTCGTAAGCTGTTATCGCATTATCCTTGATTGGCTGGCAGCTTATACGCAGGTTATTATCTCAGCATCTACGGGTGATTTGATCTATATGCAGGTCGATTATTTGGCTGCAAAAAGTGCCTCTTAATTAACCGACACTACTAAACTTGACAACCGCAGTCTGAATCTTGCAGCATCACTGCATGTGGAACAGAAAGTAGTCCATACACTCTCTTTCGTCCATCTGCTCAACTTCCATCTCGTCATTCTCCGGTATCGTCCCATTCGGCAGCATCATATTCTGCATCATCAGGAGCTTCTGTTTATTGGGCCCCCGCAGCCACGCCCGCTTTACGCGCATGTTCACCTTCCCAAAACACAGTTCTAATGGAATCTCGTTGCTATAGTCCGTCTTTTCCAATGGGTGGATCTTGATGTTGGTGTATGCCGCCTGGTAGAGCGACACGGGGATCCACCTCAAGTCATCGCACGTGGGGTTGCGCCGCCTTCGCGGCTTCATCAGATGTAGCGTGCGCCGTCCCTGCATTACCGCTGCAAGGTACTGGTCCTGGAGCTTGAGCTCCTTGTCGATTGTGTGCTTCACCGAGTTGCTCACCTTGAGCGGGTCCAAGCCCTGCACTTCGAGTTCCATGTCGTTCAACGTTTCGAGCGGTGCGCGCTCGTCATACGCCCACTTGTAGATCCGGCTCTTGACGTACTGCTTGCCCGTGTCTTCTCGACTGCTTCGAAACAACAGTGCTTCATTGTGCATTGATTCGTGGCTGGGGGCGCGCCCGTGGTTACCAATAGACACCCCATGTCCAGTGTGGGGAGCGAGAGAATCACGCCCGTTGTGGGGTGCAAGAACATCATTTCCATTGCGGGGTACGAGGACATCATGTCCATGGTGGGGCGCGAGAATATCATGCCCACTGTGGGGCGCGAGAATATCATGCCCACTGTGGGGTACGAGAACATCATGCCCATTGTAGGGCGCAAGAATGTCGCTTCCATTGTAGGGTGCGAGAACATCCTGGATATTGTGGATCAGGGGTACGCCGTGTCCGGTAGACATCTCGTGGCCATTATAGTCTAGGGATATGGCATGAGCGTTGGATGCCATAGATATGTCTTGGCCGAGTACACCCAGACCGTTGCCATTAACAGGCATAATATGGCTACTGCCACCAGGCAAATCGTGTCTGTGGAGTACTAGCGGTACCTCATAGTCCAAAACCTGTGCGACCGAGCTAAAATTGTCGTCAGTTCCATGTTCATACGCTTGGTCATGTCTCTCGTGATCGTTCCTCTCATACTCCTGGTCGCGTCTCTCATACTCCAGGACATGTCTCCTACCCTCCTGAGCAGGCCTCTCAAACTCTTTACCAGTTTTCATACCCCGGTCCTTGCCGTTTGCATTCCGAGAAAGACTCTCAGTGTAGACCGCAGGCACGGTTTGGGGCGCCGCCAGCGGAGCGTGGTCGTGGTTCAACAGAAAGTCATAGTCATTGAACTCATGATGCTCCTCGAAAAACGCCTTGCCGTCGAGATTGTAGTAGCCGGCGTTAGCGTCCAATTCGTTTTGCGATAATGTGCCCGGGCCGCCCTGGTGGTTGCTGGGCCACTGATCACCGCCTAGTTCTGACGAGAACAAGTGGCCATGGTTGTCCGACTCTGGAATGAACAATGCGTGCGGGCCCAATGCGTCATGGTCCGAAAACACATTCATGTGGCGGCGGGACGTATCGTTACTGCAATCGTTCTCTCGCTGAACCTGTTCGTATAATGCCAGGGTAACCTTGTCCAAATTGTTCTGCAACTGGCCCGGCTCGTCAAACAAGTCGCTGAAACTGATGCTCATATTGGCGTCTGCCTGGGACATTACCACGTCCGGATTTGCGTCTGCTTGCGCGAACGGCTCGTCAAGCTTGGAGTCCTTGTTTATCAGGCCCATCAGCTCGTTGGTGGTGCGCCCGCTCGAGTCGGGCATGTCGCAAAGGGCGCCGAGACTCGAGCGGCCGCGCGAGTGCGGGTTGAGCTCGCTGCCGTCGCTATCATAGTGGAAGGAGTTGAAAAACTCAAGCTGCAAATCAGGGATTATGCAGTGGTTCTGTTCATTGTCGTTGACATGTTGCATGTCCAAGTGTTGTTCAAGGACATTGTCGTGGTTTAGTTCTTGGTGCTCCAATTCGCGGGCAGAGTTGGGGCCAACACCAGGGCCCGGCCCGTGACCGGGAGGTCTTCCAGGAGCGAACGCCGTATCGCAGGTAAGGTTTAGGGAAGTTTGCATCGGATCCTCAATAAAGGAGGAAGCCTTTTGCATGTCACGTCACCCTAGTGGAGCCGAGAAGCAAGAGACGCTGGGCGCGGGTGGAGAATAGAGCCAGACCCATTGTTTATATTAGTGGTATTACAGGGACGGCATTTAGCGACAAGATAGATTGATTGAGACCATTTGCCTCCAAGAATCGGGGGAGTTTGGGAAGGCGTTGTACTCGAAGGTGCCGCACTGGATTTCTTTTCGCAGCCAAAATTCAAAAGGGGAAGGAGGGGAAGGATGCGATTAGATATGAGGTGCGATCACATATTCAGGCGATCACACGCGTTTCGGTATACATGAGCTGATCAGTCGGGATAGGCAGACGAGGAAGGATTAGCGGTGTAAGCTTGGGATATATCGCGATCTAGGCTGAATAAGTACCACGGATCGGCATCGTAATCGCTTGCAGTGTTACTACATATATCGCATTACGGCGGGCAAAAAATAGATTTTCAGTACCCTCAATTCAATAATACAGACAAAAGTTTGACTCGGGATAAACACGTGACTCGCTTCGGAGACCCGAGAAATTTCGCATGTAATTTTTTAGCGATCGATTGAGTCACTAATCACCGTGAAATGATAAAACGATTTCCGCCGGCATGCTCATATAACCCGTCGAGACTGCTAACACGGTTGCGGTTCTCCTCTACTTCTGCCTCTGCGGTATCCAAATCATTCAGAGAAAAATTTCCCCAGCTCAAAGAATCCGATTTCGACGCTAACGGGTACCCGGACTACCTCAAGCTTATCCTCACTTCGCGTACCTACGAAGTCATTGACCGCGCCGGAAGCCCGCTTCAGCATGCAGTCAACCTCTCACATCGCTACAACACAAAGATCTTGTTCAAACGCGAAGACACTTTGCCTGCCTTTTCCTTCAAGATCCGCGGCGCCTACAATATGATTGCAAAACTCCACGAAAACGCCCCGGGCTCCCTTGCGGTTATTGCAGTCTCGGCAGGCAACCACGCCCAGGGCGTGGCGTATGCGGCTCACAAGTTGGGTATCTCCGCCACCATCGTCATGCCGACCGCTACCTCTACCATAAAGTATAAGAATGTCATTCGCCTTGGCTCCCAGGTCGTATTGCACGGCGACGACTTTGACGCCGCGAAAAAGGAGTGCGCCCGCCTTTGTCTGCTCGACCCAAACCTTGTAAATATCCCTCCATTCGACCATCCTTACATTATCGCCGGTCAGGGTACTTGTGCCTTGGAACTCGCTCAGCAATTGCGCTTGGACGAGCTCACCGCCGTTTTTGTCCCCGTGGGCGGCGGCGGCTTGATTGCTGGAATCGGATCGTACTTGAAGAAAGTGGCTCCCCATGTCAAGATCATCGCCGTCGAAACCTTTGACTCCGATGCCTGTTTCCAGTCCTACCACTCCAAAAGCCGCAAAAACCTCGATTCAGTTGGCAACTTTGCCGATGGCACTGCCGTCAAGATTTTGGGCGACGAAAACTGGCGTCTCTGCTCGCAGTACATTGACCAGGTGGTCCGTGTCACCACCGACGAGCTCTGCGCTGCGATTAAAGACGTGTTTGAAGACACTCGCAGTATTACCGAGCCGTCAGGAGCGCTCTCGGTAGCAGGACTCAAGCGATACATTGCTGAACATCCGGAAATAGACCACAAGTCCAAGACATACGTCCCGGTATTGAGTGGAGCCAATATGAACTTTGACCGGTTACGCTTTGTTAGCGAAAGAGCCGTTTTAGGAGAGGGCAAGGAGGCTTCCTTGGTAGTGACCATGCCGGAACGGCCCGGCGAGTATATGCGCTTGATCGAGATTATGCTGCCCAGGGCTATCACCGAGTTCTCGTACCGCTACTGCGACAAGTCGCGTGCCAATATCTACCTTAGTTTTTCCGTCAGCGACAAGAAGGAGGTGCACCATATCTGCGAATTGTTGAGGAAACAACAGTACGAGGTGGTTGACATCTCCGACAATGAGCTGGCAAAGGCGCATGGCCGCTACTTGGTGGGCGGCAAGCCGACGGGCGACGCTACCCACCGAATGCTCCACGAACGGCTCATTGGCTTTGAGTTCCCGGAACGGCCCGGCGCCCTCTACAACTTTTTGAAGGCGTTGAAGCCGCAGTGGGACATCACCTTGTTCAACTATCGTAACAATGGTAACGATGTCGGCAAAGTCTTGTGCGGAATTCTCTTGCCCGATGGCACTCTGGAACAGGAGTTTCTGGATATCTTGCACAAGATTGGGTACAAGTACAAGGACGAGTCGGACAATGTGGTGTACCAAAAGTTTTTGAGGCTCTAGTTATTTATACATTATTATATAGTCGCAGGAAACAGTAATGCTCACGACCTCCGTAGGAACGCTTGGTATGCATCGTGATTGATGTGCACTTTGCCCAGCGCCTTCAACTGCTTCTTGCCCCTCTTTTGCCGCTCTAGCAACTTTTTGCGGCGCGAGATATCGGCAGCGTGCAACTTTTGGGTAACGTCCTTGCGCGTGGCGCGAACCGTCTCGCGCGCCACCACTTTGGACCCAACTTTAGCCTGGATAGCCACCTCAAAGAGCTGGTACTTTAGATATGTCTTGAAGCGCGTCACGTTCTCCTTGCCGCGAGTCTGGACCTGTGAGCGGTGAAGTACCAGGGTGAGAGCATCCTGAGGGACGCCATTCACACAAAGATCCATCTTGACAATGTCTGACCGCATATATCCGGCGTCTTCATAGTCGAGAGACCCGTACCCCTTGGTACACCCCTTGAGTTTGCCGAAAAAGTCTTCCACCAACATCGCCAACGGGATCTGATACTTTAGCATGACCTGTCCCGTGTTGAGGTACTCGATTGATTGCTGGACAGCCCGATTGTTATCGCACAATACCATGACCTGGCCCACATACTCTGCGGGGACCGTCATGAGGGCGTCTACATACGGTTCCAAGAGTTCGGCCACATGGATACTCTGCGTCGCGTCCGGGAACTGTGCTGGGTTATTGATTATTTTGCTTTCGCCGTTCTTGTATTTGACCTGGTACGGGACCGTAGGGTTCGTCAAGATGATTTTTGCGCCATACTCCTTTTCTAGTCTTTCCTGGAACACTGATGCGTGTAGCGATCCGAGAAAACCCAAACGCCAGCCCATCCCCAACGCGGACGACGTCTCCTTCTCTAACGAGACCAGACGGTCATTGAGCACCAAGTTCTGCATGTGCTCGTCCATCACGTTGAATTCGGTGCCGTCAGCGGGGAAAGCACCAACGAAAACCATGGGCTTCGGCTCTTCGAATCCGGGGAAAGGCTCGAGCAGAGCGTGGTGGCCGTTTTGGAAAAAGGTGTCGCCACACAAGGCCTCGCGCGGATCTTTCATGCCAGGAACCACGTACGCCACTTGGCCGGCCCTAATAGTGTCCATGGGCATCTGATGCGGGTGCATGATGCCCACTTCCTTGACGTCATACACCTTGCGCGAGTGGGCCGACACGAGTTTTGTACCCTTCCTAATGCTGCCGTCCACCACGTTGACCAACATGATGACCCCGACGTACGCATCGTGCCACGAGTCTACCAATAGCGCCCGCAACGGCTTGGACGAGTCACCGGTGGGTGCGGGAATGTTCTTGATGATGGACGGAATAATGGCGGGGACGTTTAGACCGGTTTTGGCGCTGACGGCGATGCAGTCTTGTCGCGGGAGCTCGAACGTTGTTTCGACCTGGTCCATGGCCATATCGATGTCGGCCGAGTCCAAGTCGATCTTGTTGATGATAGGTATGAGTTTGAGGCCGAGGCTATAGGCCAAGTAAAAGTTAGCGACGGTTTGGGCCTGGATGCCCTGGGTGGCGTCCACGAGAAGGAGGGCGCCGCCACAAGAGACGTACGAGCGCAGAACCTCGGCTCTAAAGTCGGCGTGGCCTGGAGTGTCGACCAAGTGCAACAAGTAGTCCTGGCCAGTGTGGTCATCGCGGTAGATCATGGAAACGGTCTGAGCCTTGACGGTGATGCCGCGTTCGCGCTCGACATCTAGTCGGTCCAAGACCTGTTTATTCGAGCCGGGCTGTATGACACCAGTGAATTCCAAGAGGCGATCCGAAAGAGTTGATTTGCCGTGGTCGACATGGGCGACGATACTAAAGTTGCGAAAGTTTTCAATGGGGATGCGAGCGATGCGCTGTTGGATTAGTTCTGGCGGGGTGGTCGGTTGGAGGTGTGCGTTTGACGCCAGGGTGGTGGCGGCATAGAGTCTTCGTTGGGAACGTAGTGGCCAATAGATCCGCAGTAGTCGTCGGCGCCCAAGGATCATTAAAGTGTCAAGTCAGCTGTACATCAAAAATCGTACCCCACAATCCGATTTTTCTCAAGCGTAACTCTATAGCACTTTTTTAGAATACTGGTCAAGGCCTCATTACTTGTCTACTGATCTCCTAGAGGGAGTCACCATAAGATTGGTGTGCTTTCACCTGGAGCTTGAAGCCTTTTCTAACTGAATCTAATTTTCTGATCTTGTGATCTTCTGATGTTCATGTATATCTCTCAAGATTTCTCTTCCCCTTGGATCTTCATGTAAATGACTTGGGATCGTTCTTCTAAATGGACTTAAATACTAGCAGCAAACTCCTCCACAAAGTCCGCCAAGCGCTGTACGCTCTCGAGCGGGATCGCATTGTAGAGCGATGCACGCATCCCTCCTACAGACCGATGGCCCTTGAGGCCCGTGAGATTCCGCAGCGCAGCCTCCTTTATGAATCGGCTCTCCAATTCCGGCGATGAGAGCGTGAACACCACGTTCATGCGAGATCTCGAAGGCGCATGGTGCACCGGCATGCGATACACCTGGGGGAACTTTTCCAATGCCTCATACAAGACCCTGGCCTTTTCCTTATTCACCGATTCACACGTATCGATGCCACCATTCTGCAACAACTTGCTGGTAACGAGCTTGAGGATCTGACACGTAAAGATGGGAATCGTGTTATAGGCCGAGTTATTGGCCGCCACCTGCGCAAAGTCAAATGCAATGGGGCACAATGGGATTTTCAAATCACGCAACTCGGCATCGCTAGGTTTCTCCAAAAGCGATTTCTTGACAATGTAGATAGTCAAACCCGCCAAGCCCACGTTTTTCTGAGCGCCCGCATATATAAGACCGTACTTTGAAACGTCGATTGACTTTGACAAGATATTGGACAGCATATCGGCCACCAACTCCACATTCTCGGGCAAGTAGTCAGGACCAGGCACGCTCTTGAATTCGTTTCCGTGTACGGTTTCGTTATCGCACACATACAAGTAGGCAGTAGACTGTGGGTCTATTGGTTTCCATTCAGAGTAGGCGGGGATCTCGCCGTACTTTTGAGACTTGGCGTCCACCACAATGTCCACATCGAAACCCAACCTCTCGGCCTCCTGTGCCGCTTTCTTCAGCCACAGGCCCGTCACGGCGTAGGCCGCTTTCGCGGGGCGGCCGGGGTGCAGAAGGGCACGGTGAGCAAACAAGTTGTACGCTACGGCGGCGAAGGCCGTGGTGCCGCCGCCCTGCATGAAAAAGACCTGGTGCGAGGGGGGGACGCGAAGGAGAGCCGTGATGTTGGCAACAGTGTCGTCTATGACACCAGTGGCCGTTGCAGAGCGATGAGAGATCTCGCCTACGCCCATACCCTGGTTCTGGTAGTCGAGCAAGTCGGCAGCCGCGTCGTGCAACACCGACGCAGGAAGAAGGGCCGGGCCGGCGCCAAAGTAGTCCGGGTTCTCACGGACCATTGCAGTGTTTTATTGCGAATTGGTAATGCTCAAGAGATTTGCAATTTTCTTGGCACTTGACTCATTTGTGGGGTTACCCTATATGCACTTCTCTTGTACCAATGCGATCTGGTTCACTGTTTCCTGTAACGCATCTATTTCGTGTAATGCATCTACTGCCCTGAGGTATTACTCTCCGTAGCACAACTCTAGGACCCATTTAGTCTTTAGATTCACCACGTTTCACTGTATTTTGCGGCCGTGCCAAATTCGCATCTGTAGCAAGATCCGTCAACGTCCCGTAGATCCATCTATATAGTTCCAGAGCGGCCCCCGCCGATCCATACACCTGTGGCAACATGAAGTTTTCAATATTGCTTACCTTGACATTACTTGGTCGCATTTTCGGTTGGCTCCAGCCTGATCCAGATGCTCCTCAATACCACACGCTAGACTGGTGGAAGGCAAACTTGCAGGCAAACGCCAAGAACGCTGCGGGTTTGAGCGGACCCGTCAATCCAGTGGCATTGGACTATGCCGCGGCTTCCGTTCAGTATGATGGAGGCCTGGTACCTGGTAAATCTAACGGCCAGCGGTTCCACGACTTTATGCTGCAAAGCAACAAGCAGGTCGACGAGTTCGTGCTCCTAGTTTCACGCGACCAAGACTATGAGAATTCGACGTTTGCGACTCGTTTCAACAAGCCTCAAGTCTCGTTGGAAGGTTTGTTCTGGCTCCAAAAACTCAGCGGCCGCTTTCAATTCCCCAAAAGTTTAGGCAAGCTTGACTCAGACAAGCTTCAATATCTCGCTGCGCAAATGCTATTGCCACCGGTAAACGACATACACAGAGTAAACGTCTTGACCATCGATTATATGTTCGACATCGTGCACCGACCGGTAGACGGGTTCTCCGTCTTGGCGCCGCAATACTCTCAAATGAACTTGAGCTTTGAGACGGCCACTCTCTATGCATTGAAAGACGAGGCAGTCAATTTCGTCAAGGCTCGCAACAAGCAAATCCAGTTGGACGATCACGAAGCCTACGCACAAGTGTACTTTCTGTCAGAACAAGACAAAAGAATGGCCGCTACCGCGTACGGTCTCAGGCGACAAAACTATCGCTTTGAAGCTGAGGATATTTGCAGAGACGTCGCGGACGCAAGCGGGTTAGAGCGATTGGCCCTAGCTGCTCACTGCGCTGCGTGGCCCGATATTCCTCCGGCGCCGGCTATGGTAGACGATTTCGTCAAATGGATCGAGGGCAAGGGCCAAGTGTTTTGGCGTGGAGACCTTCGCACGGACGCAGAGCGTTTTATCGTCTTTGTTCTCAACAATCACGGAAAGCCTATTCTTTCACAGTATGCGGATCATGTGGACGCTTTTTGGAACACTATCAGAATCCCAGAGCCTCCAAAATCAAAGAAAAATGACCCGAGATTTCACGGAGGATTGGTGTCTGGGGTGGGGTACTTTCTTGGTAGCAAGGGTAAAACCTTAGGCGCAGGATACTAGTGTGGTAGCATGATGTGAATTTGTGACAAATATATTATCTTCTTGCCCTGTCCGGCAGTCAATACATTCAGGGTTTGTTAAAGTAGGGTGAAATTGAGGGTGAAAGGCTTGGTATCCAGATTAGGTCATCGCTTCACATACCAAGCTAGAACTTGTCGCGTTGCATTCCTCAAACGCATCAATTCGCAAATTAGCTCTTCTCCTATTCGACTTTGGACTGGAACGTCGCGTCGTTCGTTGGACCGTCGCGCAATACACTTTCATTGAACATGCGCCGACAATTGGGGGACTCCGCGGTAGAACCAAAACCGAATGATAGTGATGTTATGATCTCGGCTCATTACCGACTGTGTTGCAGCGCACGGGGTACATGCTCGGTACTGCGATATCGAAAGATTCAGTGGACCGTAATTGCAGTCCTGCCGAGATTCGAGTTTTGTTTTTGTTTCACCGGTGAATTTATGCGCGCGTGCTTGTGTTACATCCTGTCAGTGGGTCATTACTGACTTTTTTGAACCAACACACTTGATTCGTGCACATCACGCTTCTCTGTCTCGCGTTTGAGCAGCAGGATACTTTCACTCATGTAAAGAGTACACTTGGCCAAAGCCGATCTGGCAACATAGTGACAAGCGAAAGTGCACTAGTCAAATGAGGCATCCCACACTCGCTTTTATCCGTATGGCGTGATGGAACGACATCAGGAAAAGCACTAGATCAGAGACAGCAAGTGAAGCACGAGAAAAGTAAGCGTCAGGCACTTGCTGTGCCCGCCCATATCAGCCATTCGGAGGTGTCTCGATGCGCGAAAAGAAAATGCTGTTTTTGAAAAGGGGACACCCCATGCTCTGAAATTCATCAACAAAGATTAGAGAATTGTTGTAGCAGCACACTTGTAGAATTGGCACATGGATGAACGTTTTGCTCAACCAACTTGACGCACCAGATCAACAAGTTGAAGTGACAAATAGACAGCTGCATATGGCTGGTCATTTGCTTGCACTTCAACCAGCCTGTTAATATAATGAGCTTAAATGCAGTTGAC
>JAKTSS010000158.1:0-26320 GCA_030580355.1 Debaryomycetaceae sp. yHKB357 | reverse complement strand
GACGTGTTTACCAAACCATTACAATGGGTTGCTTTTGGTAGGCACACGCCCCACCTCGGTTTTGACGGAAAATACATGATTCGCAGCCTAATAGTCAAAGTCATACTGAGGGAATCGCAAGACACGGAAGAGTCATACGATTCAGGGGAGTGTCAGTATGACAAGGACGTGATGAGGTGCGAACCCTAGTCACGTGCCGCCCAGCGCAGAGGCTGGGGGGAGTGAAAAACTCTTCATTCCTCGCAGTACATAGAACCCTCTTTACGGGTTAGTAACGGTTCTAGCTAGCCCTACGTATTATTAAATACAAGCTCATATATTGAAACTTACACTGCCGATCCTTCTTTACAGGCGTTGACGTCGCAAATAATTATTCACGGTGGCACTTGCAGGCACTTTCAGGAACACGCGATTAGTCTGCACCCACCACAGCCTCATTGACAAGTCATGCACTCCTTGCGTCGGAGAATTCATGCGTCTCGCATGACCTTCAAACCTCAAGAGTCTGAATGATTAATATTATTTAAAGGACGCAGTATTATAGTGCCTGGTTTACAGGGGATGTCTTGTTGTTCGACGAAATAGGGATGACGCTATCGTAACGACACGGGATTGCATTTAACGAAACTCATGAGCACAACCAAGGGGATCAGTAGTCTCTATTTCAACTAGGTCAAAAAAGTACTCAGCCTCCAAATTTGCAGCCACTCACAGAAATCGCAAATATTATGCAAGTACTAAGATTTTATGGCAGACTGTCAGAATTTGTTACCTTGAATATAGCACGCTACAAAGACCAGTGCGGACCTTGATTTACCCTCAAGGGATGTGATGCATTCGGAGACTTGTGCGGCCCGTAAAACACAATTTCTAGCAGTATCGCATCCATCGTCGCCCATCGAATATCGCTTTGCACAAAGAACAATACTTCGGTTAAGAATAAACAGTTGTAGCAAATTCAGATCGAATCGGAGTTACCACATTTCGCAGCCTCAAAATAGCGTGAGCAGTGAGGCTATGCACAAAACCGGTAAGCAGGCGAAATTTTCTGTAACCAACTCTCAAGCATACAATCCAGGAGGGCTAGCCTAGATCGCACTGATGCGTCGCGCGAACAGTAGATTGAAGAACTACTGAAAGGGATACTTGAGGTATGCAAAGGGCCAATGCTACTCGAGAGTGAGTGCTATTAATTGTTATTCTTGATCCAATTATTGCACCTTTAGCCGCCAAAGAGTGACACCATTAGTGGCTGAGTCAATACCTTCGAGATCACGCGTGCGGGTATTTTTTAGCAATTGGACAAAACTACGAAGACGGCATCTTCAAAGAAAGTGACGCATCTCGTGGGGGATGCCCGATAGATGGGGCGGAGTGAGGAGGTACAATTCAAACTGGTCGAAGGAGAAGCCAATAAACGTTAGTGGCATAGCCCAAGAGGCGCCAACCTTATGAAAGGCGCAGTTGTGATTCAGGACATTATGCAAAGCGAGTTGACACCTTTCGTGATGTCATATCTTCAGTACGTTCACAACATGTTATGATCATTTGATCACGTACCATCAATACACTACGAATCCGATTTAGCAGGCTTTTCGATAAGACCCGAGGCGGCTTTGCGCGATGCCATAAAACCGCGCAAACGAAAAATAAAAAAAACATTTCACATGTTCAGGCCGCGTATTCATCATGGGTAAAAGAAAGTCTTCTGCAAAACCACAAAAGAAGATCAAACAAGTTTTGGATATCACATTCACATGCTTGTTCTGCAATCACGAGAATGCTGTTATTTGTACCTTGGACAAACGCAACTTGCTAGGTGAACTTCACTGTAAAATCTGCGGTCAGAGCTTTCAGACGGCCATCCACTCCTTATCTCATCCTGTTGACGTATACTCTGACTGGATCGATGCATGTGAGGATTTGGCTGAAGAGGCCGAACGAACCGGACTCGCGAGCGACGAGGATGATGACGATCAGGCCGAAGGTGCCCATGCGTCCCGCGATTCCTTGAATTCAGATGACGATTTCTGAGCAGATTCGGATGCACTTATGAGGTTTGTCTTTGCCTAGATCTGCAACTCGAGCCGCATTCGACGAACACAACTAGTGATGAGTCTGGGGACCTAGATTTCAACTGAAGTTAGATTGTCAACATTACTCCACGCACAGCTCGCAAGCTCAAAGTACGCTTCAAGCGTTTTAAGCTGATCATATTACCAACTCATGGTATCACTTCGGTGATAAATAAGGGATCCAAGTTCATCGAGGACGATTTGCCATGTTTCACTCTACCATATAAAAAAGTAAATTACATATATTTCGGAGCCAATGCTGGCCGAATCATACACGACAAAATTCAACGACGTATAACATTTCTTGTCTTTAATTTAAAATTAGTTGCTCAAGGATTGACATGTCACTTTACATCATGATTCCTGGTTTCCCTCGGCGTACCGCTCAAATACCTTATCGTATGTGCCGATAATTTCTTCTTCGGGCCCGCTCGATGAAGCCCCTGGCAGAGCACTTGTGTCGGTTGCAACACTCTGTCTTCTATTTTGAGCCAAAAATGAATTTTTTCGAGTGAGCTGGGCAATACTCTCAATATTGGCAAACTTTTCGAGATTTCGGTGAATCCTGTCAAAGTCGAGCACATCCTTCTCCATTTCTTGGTTGTACGCATTCCGAGAAGCCTCGTCCCTGCAGAATACGCGTTTCAACAGAATTCCCCGCTCCTTGAGCGTCTCGAGATCCGAGATTATGCGATCCAAATCAGAGAGTTCAGCATTCTTGAGCCGCAGGCGGATCTCCTCCCCGGAAATTCCCTGTAGCAGCTCGTAAAACTTTCCGTCGGGCTCCGCATCCTGGCCACCCGAATGGAAGTCATGGAGCTTCGAGAGCTTGAGCATCGATCCCTCCTGCCGCTGCAACTGGTTCAAGCTTACACGTGATGACGAGGTGGATATTGCCGGCTTGATTGGCGGTACCGACAAACTTTGCATCGTGGCTGCATCCAGTTCGTCTCCAGGCCGCTCGAACCGTTTCTTTTCATCCTCTGACACACCACATATTACCATCAGGTTAAGCGTTTCGGTATTCAACAGAGGATCAATCAACTGCAAGCCCTTTTCGATACACGAATCAATAAATATGAAACGCAACAACGTTTCCTTCCCTTCGAGATTAAGTTCGTTTCGAAGTTGAAGCGTCAATAATTCATTAATCAACTGTTTAAGGTCGCGACGCATATTGCTGGCCTTATTGAGGAACGTCCTCACCACTTTAGATTGCAAGTCCAATCCCTGGCCCGCCTTGAGTTCCAACAAATTGTTGAGTTGTTCCGTCAAGGAATCCGAGCTTGTGCAAGTATCGTCTTGGGAATTTGATTCTTGCGCCGCGTAAAGAAGCCGTTCCATATTGCGCATAGTGTAGAGACCAATCTTTTCCCTGAAAAAAGAAGGAAGCCCCTCGGTATCACAGTCTAGGGTGACGAGTGATTTGGAGCTCTTGATAGCTTCTACCAAGACGGATGCCGTTGCGTCGTCAATGTAATTTCCTAAGAGGGATACGTATCTCAAAGTAGGACAGAAGGGGAATGTTTTCGCAAAGGATACCATTGTCTCCTGAGAAATGTTATTATTTTCTAGGTGGAGGCGAGCAATACTGGGGAACATGGGGAGCTTGCTGGTAAAGTAAACGATACACTCATTTTCTGACGGCACCGATGTTGAATCTGCGGCTCCTGTCGCACTCCCGTTAGAATTGGCAACAGCCATAAAAAGGCGCGGATTATTGGAGAGATCAATATATCTGAGGGCAGGTAATTTCATAATAAAATGTTCAAATACCTCCTTAAAGAGGTTAGAAAAGCGTAGATTAGTGGCATTCAAGCTCAAGAACGTCAAACTGCATTTAGAAACGTCTTTGGTTTTCTCTTTATGGCGAAGAGAATTGATAATTGTAGAAGACATGATGCTAGACAGGAAATCGTTATAGCCCAAGTCCAAGCCACGCGCCGAACCTTGAAAGAGCCAGTGTTCAAATACAATTTCCAAGTGTCGCGGCGAGATCTGGTTGTATGCGAGCCCGAGCCGTGTAGTCCGGATCAGAAGAGCCATACGCACGAGCCGCTCAAACACATCTGCGTCAGTGATGCGACAGCCTGTAAGTACCAAGTCCTCGATTCCGCCTCGCGCCACAAGAGTAGCAATGAATAAGGACCAGTCCATATCGGAACGGTTCTCAGCATTACACTTCATGCGCCGGTCGTGGTCCTCGTCGGGTTTAGGCTCGCCATTCTTGTTGGTTTTTCGTTTCAAAACGTTGACGGGAAGCGACGGACACTGAGTAATGTCAAGACGGTTAAGAGCGGTGTTTCTCGATAGAAACCAGCATAGGAGGGCCCATCCTTGATGATCTAAAGCAGTGTTGCGCAAACTGAGTTTTTCCAAGTGTTTCTTGGAGCTCATAGCGGAGAGCAAGATGCGGAATTGCTCAAGAGTGAGCGATACTCCGTCTAGTGAGATGCAAATGACGGGCGCGATGCGAATAAAGTCAGCAAACGATTGAATTTCTATAATTGTAGGAATGGGGTTGCGAAACTGCAAGAGCGGCAACGGATCCATCGAGCCACTGGGTATTTGTTTGAGGATTGAAGGGACGGGCAAGATCTCGCGCAAGTGGCAGCACCGAGTGTACATCAAGTCGAGAGCCATTTTTTTCACGACTTGCTGGCTGGAGCGGACCCGTGAGATCATGGGCTTATCGACGCCTAGTGACCGTGCATGCTCACTCACTGCAACATCGCCGGGACTTGAGACGCCAATTTCACTCGACGACGTACAAGGAGAATCCGGCGGGCACTGGACGGAGCTGAGAGACCCTGACCCGCCCACTACCACGCCGCCGCCCTTACCCATCTGTGAATCCTCCACCAAAGCTTTTTCCTCTTCTGTCAAGGGCCGTATCACCACCTCACCACTGGGGCGAACCTCCACGTTGCCGATACGCGGATTTCGGGCGGGGATCTGTTGCGGCGGATCAATGAGGAATGTCGACAGGTGGAAAGCTACGCGCCGAAGAGGTTTAAGGTTCTGGAAGCTCATGGGAAGGGGCAGTGCCGCCAGCGGCAACCCACCAGAGCCAGAAATGCCCGATATCGGGGAAGTCGGGGTAGACGAGGACGGCACAGAGTTCATGCGGGTTCGCGGAGATGTCATTTGCTCACTATGAATCAGGGGAAGTGTTGAGTGTCGTCTTAAGAAGGAAAACTTGCCTGGACTCTTCGGCTCCAGGCAACATGGTTCGACAGAAATGTTAGCGTCCAGGTACGATCTGGGGATACGTTTCTGCCCGTAGAATTTGATATACTCCAAAAGCTGAGGATCCGAATCGGGCGAGACCGGGTCTTGTGGTTTCGAGTTTGATAGAACCGGAGTTTTTGGCAAATCCTTCAACATCAAGTCCGGGGTCTGTGCGGCCTTGATAAAGTCCGCACGCGTCAAGCTGGCACGTCTAGAGCGGGAAGAGGTAGAAATGGAGGAGGTGTTTGATGACTGGGGTGCTTTTGCGTGGTCGTCATCGCTACTTTTATAAGAAAACTTACCCCTGAGTTTTGAGAAGAAGCCACTTGAAGAAGGCGATGTTGCAGACGACGACAGGGCCGAGCGACGGCGGTGGTGGGTACTGCCGGTATCCAAATCTTGAAGCAATACGTCGTTGGGAGATAATTCGACGGACGCCTTAGTCTTGGTCGGATTAGCGGCGCGGGAATTTGAGATTGCCGTGTTGAGTTGCGGAGGCACTTGGGTTGACGACGGGGCTTTGCGCAGAGCAGTCGGGTGGACCAGGGGAGAGTCGAGGACCGGGACCAGTGAGGGCGGAAAATCTGTTAAGCTGACGGAGCGAGGGCGTACAGAGTCGCGAAGAAACCAATCAATATCGCGTGGTTTCTCAAAGAGATTACGCGAAGTTCTCCTGGAAAACCCCCTAGGAACAGAGGACGAGACATGGTCCAGGTCATTTAGATTAGGAATTGGCGGAAGCGCATTATGGGATAAGGGCACTTCCTCAGCAGTCCGCGAAGACCTTGGGTCGTCCATAGCACCCTGATGTAGAAATTACGAATCAGCGTGCATAATTCAGATGCTTACGCAATCGATCGGCATGTCCAGGCACGGCTTTAGAACAAATATCGAAATCTAAGGCCGATGGCATCAGACAAAGACGCGGGACCACTATTCCGATCTTGTCTGAGCGGCCCCACGCCAAAGAGCGAAGCGGCCCGGTCAACTGATAAGCAATTGGAACCAATCAGGTTGCTGCCCCACCCGAGCCGTGTCATGACACTACTTGGGCCTGTATGCACGGACCCACTGACTCGTCCTTACGTAAGTGCCATGGGCGGAGTGGTCATCTTGACAGATGGTCACCTGATTGTGTATGCGGGGATAGGCGGGTGAGTGAGTGGGGCCGAAAACCATGCCTAGGCCCGACCCGCCCACATTGCCTTGACGAGACACGATAATTCCCGAGTGTCTCTTGAGACGTCGATAACGATAGTGCGCCCAGTGTGCTTGAGTTGCAAGTGTTAGGAAGTTTGAGGCAGATTAGCCCCGGATCGACATGCAGTGCCGCCACGCCACGCAGCGGTATGCCCCGCTTCTCTTGGCATTAGCGATGAAGTAGAAGCCCGCTGATTGCCTTATCCGGCAATCAGCCCAACGCCATTTGATTTTTTCCCGGGGATAATGCAATTTGCGAACCCTGCGCACGCAAAATATTTTATTACGCTACTTTTCGCCTAAGCATGTATCGGCGATGAGCTCAACGGGGCAGAAGCAGCGCGATCGGACACCTTGTTCCACAAACACTCCGTGACATGCTTAACTTACAGGGCATAGAACCCGCGTACTCACAGGTCTATTTTTCGCAGCCATCGCGAATCTATTCTGGGGTCTGGTGCTGTTTCACATTACGCCTAGGGTGCCTTCCGTGTTTCACATTCTGTTTCATGTTCGGAGTATTCTGAAACACGGAGATTGAGTCAGATTATTTTTTGTACACTGCGGGGTTTTTTTAAATCACTTGCTATGGCAATGTCACAAAGCTGACTCTTTCGTGCTTGGCAAATTAGGCAACCCGCACTCGACGGGCTTCCATGGCAATAAAAGCGCAAATGATCTATTATTAACCTCCTGTGGTTACTCCACACCGTATTCTTCCCCTGCTGCCCCACCTCATCCCACCTTCCATTCTGCACCAGCACAACTCTCGCTCTCTCGCTGCCCCACTTTTCTTGCTCTCGTATCTCCACTTCTGGCCTTCCCTCAACGCCCACCCATCCCACTCGGAACAAGATCCCGATGAAATCTCGGAAAATTTTTTTGCAATCGCGCGACTGGTGAAGTCAGATTTTGTGCCATGAAATATTTTAAGGCCGCTATTGTGCTATTAACCCTGAAACATCTCGACAAGCGTCCGGCTAACCACACATAATACGTCTGCTGTGAATTTAGTCTAGTTTAGCCGGCTTGCTGCCTAAAATTTCGCACGCAAACGGCTTTGGTGCCTGCGTCCTTCCATCAACCTGAAACAAGTTCAATAAACAAAAAAACCACCCGCCCAAAACTGGTCGCAATCTTCGCTAGAGCTGAAACATGCATGCACCGCGCGTTTCGTCGCATGAGGAACCGCCACTAGGCTCCCTCTCCTAATCGTCGTAGATTCTCTCTATGCAGTCTATTTCCTATACCCTCGTAGTCATTATTCAGAATATATATCGGGGGCGGCGTCGCTATCGTCGGCGCTGGTTCGAAAAGACCGGTCGCAAACGTGCTTTGTTCTCTGTCCATTAGAATCTGACATCTTTTTTTCTCTTTCATTCCCCTTATTCGCAACGCCCTGTCAGCTCTGAGCCACCCACACAACCAACACTATTGTCTTTCTCGTTTGCACCGTCTTTATTCCCAACCAAGCTCCCTCGGCGTAAGCAAAACGAGACCCCCCAGTCCAGTCTGAACAACTTTGCAAACACTATTGCTCGCTCTTGAATCGCGCTAGCCACCATCTAGGCAATTGGCAAAGAACTTTTGCAAAAAATATTTTGACCCCCCAAACTCGCAATTCCGGATTTGTATTTCGGGATACTATCTTTTGCTCGGCATTTATCAAGGATCTATTCTTTACTGAGCTTCTTATCGGTTTCAACAGGATCTTGAACTCTTCGAACTTTCTTGCGCTTGAAAACGGTCTAATTCTCCCACACGAGAGAGCCAGCAGGACTGCAACCACAACCGCAAACCAAAGGACCCTAACCATATCGCACTTTGGGACCACGGACCGCATACATCCAGATAGAGCCCGAACGCATTTATCCTGAACATTGATTAACCCCCGCATCCATTTTCCAACGAGAAACCAGTGCTCCTAGTACCACTAAACGGAGCCTTATTGCTTATATTGAACTCTTATCAAACCGCCTCCCTTCCAACTGGGTTCTGTCCATCACTTTGCTCGAACTATATCGGACAACAAACCAACATGAACGCACGTCGACAAGAACACAACAAAAACACTCGCAAGGTGGTGTTCAACATATCGCTGAGCTTCCAGGTCGAAAATGTCTTGGGAGAAGGTGCGTACGGCATCGTCTGCTCCGCCCGTCACAAGGCTACTGGTATCGAGGTTGCCATCAAGAAGATCGAGCCCTTTGATAAGCCATTATGTTGTCTCCGTACCCTCCGTGAAATTGCCCTCTTGCAAAAGTTCAAGGGCCACGAAAACATCATCCTGCTCTTTGACGTGCAGAAGCCAGCAAACTTTGAGCGGTTCAACGAGGTTTACCTCATTCAGGAGTACATGTCGTCCGACCTCTCCAAGGTGATCCACGACCATATGTTGACGGACGAACACTGCCAGTACTTTACGTACCAGATTTTGCGCGGCTTGAAAATGGTGCACAGCGCCAATGTCATCCACAGGGATCTCAAGCCGTCCAACATCTTGGTGAGCGATAATTGCGACGTCAAAATCTGCGATTTCGGGCTCGCGCGGTTAGACGTGCCTAAACAGTCAGACGGCAGTCCCGATAAAATTGCTGCCGCAGGAGTTTCGGCCTTGACCGAGTATGTGGCCACACGGTGGTACCGCGCTCCTGAAATCATGCTCAATGCGTCCCAGTATAGCACGAGCATCGACGTTTGGCTGGTGGGATGCATTTTAGCGGAAATGCTAATTTACATACCGCTTTTTCCCGGCAGCGACTACCGCAACCAGATCACACTCATCTTGGGCATGATCGGTACTCCATCGGACAGCGACCTTCAAAGTATACGGCTGACGCGAGCGCGAAGGTATATTCAGGGACTTCCGCGCCACGAGGCGCTTCCGTTCGGACCTTGCATCCAGCAACATCCAGAGCGGCACCGGCGCGTGGGCGACTACCCGGTCAACCCCCTCGCCATAGACTTGCTTGAGAAACTCTTGGTGTTTAACCCTGCGAACCGGATCACAGTGGAAGACGCATTGGCACACCCGTACCTCGCACAGTACCACGATGCCACAGACGAGCCCACTACGACGCCGATGCGACCGGAAGAGTTTGACTATGACGTCCCCAAGGGACAGCTAGATGCATCTGTGCTCAAGCGGCAGATGTATGATAAGATCATGAGCCTCAACCGCTAAGTTGCTGAATTTTCAGGGGCTTCCAAAAAGGATTGGGCATTGTTTTTCTGGACATCAACATGTCACCATGAGACTCAACAAACATGTCGACGTCTAAGAAGGGGAAAAAAGATCGCGGTGTCGCGCCGACCATCCTTGTCATCATATGGCGAGGAACCGCGTTAAGGTATGTTGATCTAACCTTGCCTTTTCATTGGATTTGTGACTCAAGAGTTCCAACTGCCTCGTCCCTAGCGGCTTTTCTCTACTTTATGCTGACTCGCTCATGATAAATAACACCGTGTGTTATTTCGATTGCCACTTCTCTTCTTTATATTCTGTACCATAGTCTATTTCATATTTTGCATACGATTTTACTCCCACTACCACGTTGCCACATCAGGACTACTTGAGAATCCCTTTCAGACACATCCACCAGAAACGTATTCCATATGTCACGCCCCACCTCTAAGCTGGACATTTCGGACGTATTGTGATGTATTGGAATTGTCCAATGACCTAAAACAGGAAAGAATAAGCGTGCAACCTATTTTGATCATTCTGATCCGACATTGCCTATTTGTTTTCGCCTTTTGGTGCTCAAAGATTGACTGCTTTCCTTGGAACTCAGGCCACTCGTTACTGACGTCAAATCAACCGTTGCATCAAGAAACTCGATGCTGCTTCACGGGCTGCATACACTGAGAGGCGACTGTTGCGTCGAAGCAATCGTAGAAATACGCCTGACTCGCAGTTGTTTATTGGTAAGCGCCACTCGCCCGCACTCTAGAAATAATGGCTGCAAAATCTTTGTGTTAACATGAATAGGGTCGCAAATATGCATCTTGCCACTAGGGACACCACCTTAAGTATGTGACGCACCTAAAAATGTGTCGATGTTCTGTAGTGCCCCACAGTGACAGATTGGCTGTCTCGATGTCAACGCTCTTTAATAATGGGTATGGATATCGCCAATTTTCATATATCCTTCACGCAAGGTACTATTTTTATTGTTGATGGCGACGACACCCATAGACATCGTTGAGCCAAAATACTCGTTGAACAAGGCGATGATGTATGTGGGTAATTTCTTCATCACCGGGTAGCCCGCAAAATAATCATAACTGATAGTAAACTTCTCGACTGCAATGCGAGACTATCCTCCCAAAAGATCGGTAAATGTTTCTGTATGATTTATGATTTAGAAAGCGTCAAGGCTTTGGTTAATATAAATGATCAATTATGGGAGACTTGAAATAAGGCTTCCGCTAGCATCGTGAGAGGGTCTGCCAACACTTGATAGCACCAGTAATGCTACATCATGACTGCAAAAGAAGCGCTTGTTGACATCGATGCGGAAAGGAGCGATACAGTGCGAACGGATCCTTGGGAGAACCGTCCCATGTTTATCTGCCTCAAGTTTCTGTGTGCAGATCACGAATCACTGGGAGTAAAGGAAAATCGGTGAATTCATCACTACTTTTCCTAGGCGCTGGAAATCCCGTGGGTTCATAGTACATATTCGTAGTAACTTGCACGTTTTCATCCGCGACTGCATAAATAGTGGATCCTTTTAAGGCCCTTTGGGCGCACTGTGAACACGCGACCAGAGACTCTTTCGAACTCTTTGTAGAAATCATCGGCCTCTTCTGCGGTCTGATGGGGTAGATCGACGACACCCTCGCGATCACGGATACATATCGTCATGCACAGCAAATCCACAATTTGTAACACCAGATTTCCACGAATATTGGGCGGAAATTGTATATGGCAACAGCCGTTTAGGCGCCATATCTGGAGGTTTTGATGGGTGCAAACCAGAATTGGAACTTCGAAGCTTTGGGCTTCAATAAAGCAGTTCCAAACCTTCAAGTTGCGAGGAAGTTGTAACTCTCCCAGCAAAAATTCGTGATCAATGGCCGTTTCGAGAGTGTGCAACGAGTCTAGTTCTGGTGGGAATTTCAGCAGGATACAAGTATCTCTCAAGTTCAACTCACGTAAGTTCGGAGGCGGACGCCAGTAGGCGAGATAAGAAGCCATGTCCAGGCGAATCGTTAACTTTTTCAAGTTCACTAATTGCGACCATTTCGGGCCATCTTCCAGTGTTGTGTCATCATAATCTTCGATTTCATCAATGTCACAATCCTCAAGAGTGAGCTCCTGAAGTGATACGGGAAGTAGCATTTGATTCAACAGAATTAAGGGACACGTTGAAAACTCTAAAACTTCAAGGTTCTCGGGAAGTTCGATTGGTGGATCTCCAAATGCGACAAGAGGTTCCGCGCAATCTCGGACGCACAATGTTTTCAAGGAACTGGGTAAAGACCATAAAAAATTCGGAACCAGAAAAGTAGATGAATTCAAATTCTCCCTGATGGTAAAGTGTTCAAGCGTGGGAGGCAAGGAGATCGGCGTAAACCGTGGCAAAATCCAATCGCAGAACGCAGTGGCCAAGTCTAGGCGTTTAAGCATCGGCGGGAACGAGATTCCACTGATGCGAAATGAAGAATTTTGAAGTACTAATTCCACAAGAGATTCCGGGAGCGATTCCAAGGGCATCGTAGTATCTGATGAAAAGGGTGTCAAAATTAGTGTTTTGAGGACTGCATTGGGCCCGTTCGCATGTTTGTAGCGTGCTAGCATGCGGAACAACTCGTCGGGGCACTCCATTAATTTTAGAGTCTCAACCAATGGGGGAAGACGCAACGCTGAATAATCGACTTCAGTTTCTGTGATGCAAAGATACTTTAAATCCTGGGGCCATGTTACCAACAGCCAATCCTTCACTTCACAATTTATGATGGAGCAATGACGCAATTGGGGGCAGGAAGAAAGTGGAAGCTCACCCGCAAGCAGTAGGCCTAATATTGACAACTCTGTGAGGGAAGAGATGGCAAGCAAACTTTGCAATCGCCGGTCTTGAGGGGTAGTCAGATCCGAGAACTGCGCCAGAAACTGCACACGGGTATCCATAATTTGCAGACCATTTATCAAGTCTTTTAGCTGATCGATAGCCGGCACATCAGATTCGAGCAATAGGTGCAATTTGCGCATGAACTTGTTTCGGTGAGTTTTAAGAAAGTTAAAGCATTTGACTATATCGGCCGGGGAGCCTCGTCTTATCAGTAAGAGGCAACTTGTGCTAAAGTATGTAATGAAGGCCGTATCACTTACATTTTCATCAGGATGGTGTAAGAAAACGTCGTCCAAGTTGCTTGTGCCAAGAAATTGCAAGATCTCAAGAATTATCTGTCTAGGAAGACGCGGAAAGTACTGAGAAAGAAATACATCAGTCATTGCCGCCGAGTATTCCAAAATCAAGCTATTCCCTGAGCTTCAACTGCGTGCTTTACAACTGAACACCGCCATTTCCACTTTACGATGCTGTCCATCGCGTGGCATTTCACGACGAGCATATTATGCTTTATATGCAGTTATTGTCTTGAAGGGGTCAAGTTTCACAATATCGGCGTGGTTATTTTAAGCGATCCCAGAGTTTCGGCATCGGTTCTAGGATATCCTCAACTTCTTCAAAATTGAAACGTCGCGACGTCTGCGTTATTTGAAATATACCGTAGTATTAGTTTGAAACCATAATCCAGGGTCGTTGCGGGTAACTTCCTCGAATCAAAATCACACAAGACAAGGGTATATGTATCGTCGCAGGCACATAGGGCGAAAATCAATACCGCGATATGAATACATCCGTTGAGAGAGTTTCCAAAGGGACGTAAGAGTTCAGGTTTATTTGATATTCGAAAGCAAGAAGGAAAGAAGGGGTCTCATCGCGCGTGTTCCACATTCATGCATTTGCGTTTTAACCGCACAGTGCAAGCAATACGTGTCTTCAGGTGTGGGGCTTGATTCTAGGCTGCGAACTTAGCTGGGGCTATCGATCCATGTCAAGAGTCAGACAAATGTCACTCGAAGATTTCTATTACTAGTGCTGCGTTTTTTAGGTGACCAGATCCACACTCGATCCGGCTCAAAGGCTCATTTCAGCTGCTACCTAGTAATATGTGTAATCTTTTGGGCGCGCCAAGAGAAGACGCTCGAAGTTGTCGAGGATTCCCTGGTTAAGCTCTGGGTCCATTTTGCGTGGTGTGGGAATTGCATTAGAACAAAAGATTGCCAAAAACTGTAAATCAAGAGCTATGAGCACCAGAGTATCTCAAATACCCTAGGGAAACTCGATTTGAGAAATCATTGATAAGCGTCATTTCTGGAGACTCTAATGGCTCCATACTATGATAGGCACTTGAAAGATTCTGGTATAGAAATCAGAATCTTGCAAGTTCTGAGGAAGTTGGAGTTTCTTCGGTATGAATCTTCCGTTCAACGCCGTTTTGAACATTGGCGACGAATCTAGTTCTTTTGGACTCCTGGCAATTTGTCGCAGTCCGTCAAGTCCATTGTGATTGGATGCGGGTGCCAGTCGGCAAGAGAGGTAATCTCCTTCAGACGGGCATTTTATTTCTCCAAAATTCACAAGCTGAGACCAATTCGGACCAAGTACCACTATATTGTCATCCTACTCTTCAAGAGCTTTCTGCTGAATTTAAGAGCCAGATTTCGAAGAAACACAGGGAGAGCCAATATTCGAATAGTATATTAACACACGATGAAATCTCGAATGCGTCAGGGGAATCGGGAAGCTCAATTCGGAAGCCAACAGAAGCGATAACGGGGTGATGTCATTCACGAACACAAAGATTTCCCTAAGATAGAGGAAGGGCTTTTCGCCTATCTAAATGCTCGATACTCAGATATTGAAGATTTGTCCTAATTTTTGGGAATTTTAACGTTGCGGGTAGGCAGATCGGCGTATGTCAGAACCCAATGACAAGTTATTGATCACAAGTCTAGACGCCCACGCATTTATGGGAGGGAAATTCCACTAATATGGAGTAAAGAGTGTTAAAAAGCTAATTCCACAAGAGAATGTAGTAGCAATTTCAAGGTGAGCGATGTGAATAAAGGGGGTGTTCAAGCCACTTTTCTGAGTGAAGCATCAGATCCCTTCGCTTGGTTATAGCGTAATAGGAAGCTAACTAGTGTTTTGAATACTCAAAAAACTTCGAGATATTAATACGTGGGGGAGGGCTTGATATTGAATGATCGAAGTTATAGTATTTGGTATTAAGATACTCAAATTCTGGGGTCACACCACCAACAGCTAATGGCTGGTTTCACGACCGTAGACGGCACATTTGCATAAATAAGTCTAACAAAAAAGTGTCAATCGATCAGCAAATTGAAGCTACCACAACCGTAGCGGGCGCGTTCGCGTAATTGAGAATGACAAAAAGGTGTCAACTGTCCGAAATCGCAGCTTCCGCAGTGATAATTCTGCAAGAGACGCGACGGGAAAGAAAGTTATGCGAGTGTTTGATCATGTAAAGATCAACATCGTGCGCCGGAGACTTGTCGAAAGATTCCACATACCCTAGATTATTTATCAAACCTTGAAGTCGGTCGGCTGTAGAAGAGTCGATAGGAAGTGTTGGGTTTAGCTTTTGTATGCGGCTATTTCGGTCAACCTTGAGAAAGGTAAGCGTCTGAGAATATTGTGCTTTGAACTTGTATTCAGAAACATTAAGCGAGACTCTTGACCAACTAGCACGTCAAAGCAATATTACTTGAATGCGCATCAAAATGTAATTCAGATGTCTAGCAAATTTTCCTGATCGAGATATTCAAAGATTTGTCGGATGAAAGATTCGTATCGAAAGGGAATGTATTGATGGCGATTTCTATCAATGATAACCAGGCGATATCTGAGCTTATCTGGCGCAGCTGAGTATGTGTTGAGGTATAGTCCCAACGTTTACATTCGGACAGGACCAAAGAGTTTTGTCGCTAGCCATGTCCCCATACTCGCATACCGTGGCGGATCGATATCATGAAAAAGAACGAATTTCAATGCCAATGCCAGGCACAATAAACTTGGACGACTATGACATCTTTGGGTGGTACCCATGCGATTTGCCGTGTTGCCAAACGGCTAAGCCTTAGAGCTCGTCAATTCCAGATTTGTACAGTCGTGCTACAACCGACAAGATTGACGACCTCGAACATGGACCCTTTTTTTTGATAACATCGTATTTGTTGGAGGTGCAAGGCAGACTTAGGCGGCACTCAATTTGAATATGGCAGCTCAAGTTAAATCTAAGAGCATGGAAGCCAGAGAAGAGGCATTAAATGCAAGAGAGGAGGCATTGAATGCGAGGGAAGAGGCATTGATTGCGAGAGAAGAGGCATTGAGAGCGAGAGAAGAGGCATCGAGAGCGAGAGAGAAGCTGTTGAAGGAGAGCGAAGAGGCATTGGCGGAAAAAGAAGAGGCATTGGAGGTGAAAGAAGAAATTTTCGAAGTGAGGGCGCTCGAGGCGAAAGCACTAGAGGTGGGCTCGGTTGCTGCGAAACTTGAAGTTGGTGAAGTTAAGGTGGAGGCTGACGAGAGGGAATTTAAGGCTAACGAGAAAGAGTTTGATGCTTACGGGAAAGATTTCAAAGCCTTACCAGAACTTGATTCCAGTCGCCTCAAAGGAAAGACGCCTGACGCCATACAGTTCGCATTCTTTGTATTGTGCATCCAATACCCGAATTCATCATTCGCGGAAATTGCCCGGTGTCTCGGAGCGAGTCCCCCGACCGCAAGATTGTGGATACAGAAATTGGAGCGCGAAGGAAACCCACTCGCTCCGATAATTCGGAACGGTAGAGGTAAGTGTCCCAGTGGACCATTGGTTCCTAACCCCGGTGTGATCGACCAAAAACTTTTACAGTGGCTCTTGGAATTTTGCAAACTGTGCGGAACGCTAGTTCAATTTCAGAATGCGAAACTTGTCTAGCAACGATGCGGTCAAGCTGCGAAATTTTTCCAAGGACTATTATTTGTACTTCTAAACACCCATTTTTTATACCATCAATACATTGCTTGTTTTTAGTGTTGGCACAGCCAATGTCAAATTCAATGTTTCATCGACAGAACATGAGACCAACTGAACACATTCGAGTCGTCAATCGACCTTGCAGCAAGCGCAGACAATCTGCTTATCTCTGTGCATTCACACAAAAACGTGCTGCGATAAACTAGGTATTTCTGACGACTGAAGCTGCAGCGAGTCAAACATTAGCTGATTATTCTTGCGTGCGCTCCTGTGCCTCTGTAATTTATCACAAATAAAGGCTGTTTCAATGTTTTCGAGTGATGCGTTAATAAATAAGGTACCTGTCACCCAAAAAGTGATTAACGCAGCATTCACCTTCTTTCGATGGTGTATTGGTGTAACCATCCGTACCCCACGAGTAAAAACACCACGCTCAAGACCACAAGCATTTTAGAATCGTGGCGGAATCGCGAAATCTCGAACCCAAAGCTGGAGAGAATGACGGCACCTGGCACTTCGATCGCAAGTCCATACTTTTTCTCCCGCAACACCAAGTCCTTGACCTCGTTCACTGCTAGCGCTTCGTATGCATAGTGAAATACCAGCACCCATTCGAGCCACCGTGTTTGTGCTGTAAGGTCCAGGCTATTGACGAAGAGACCGGCAAACAAGAGCAGGAGCAAGAGCACCAAAACTGCGACCATGGAAGACGTGCCCGGATCCTTGATGACGATTCCCACCACCAACATCTCCGCAGCAATCGCCATATTGAACAGCACCAATATCATGATGGCCTTGGCAAAGGCATGATGCTCCATCTGGAGTCCGACCAAAGGGTATGCCACACTCAAGAAGATTACAGGCGGGAGCACTCGCAACGGCACCACGTCGCACAAGATTTTGCTGGTAAAGTAGCTGAACGGATGGTAGTAATTATTGGCGCGCTCACGTATAAAGATGATGCGCTCACTGGCAAACGAGTAGAGCCCGCTGAGACAGCAGAACCCAAAAAAGGCGAGCGCAAAGAAAAAGAGGCCGAGCCGATTCTGGAAGCCACTTATATCATTACCCACGTCATAGTAGAGGTATCCGCAAAAGAGCCCCACCACGAGAGCCAAGGCATATTGTGTCGACAAGAGGCGCGGATTGCGATAAAGGTTCTTGAAGGTGCGCGACGACAAAACACTGATTTGCAGAAGCACACTCGCCTTTTTGTAATAGTAACGGGATGCATCGATTTCCAGCGACGGATCCTCTGTCAAGCTACCAATCTCGCTTCTCAACGCATCGGCAGTGTCTGATTCGGCAAAGATGCGAGCGAGGTCAGTGGAAGCCACAGGCGCGGCCCCCGGTGAAACTGCATTTCGGTTCGCAGCAAACCGGTCCCATTCGCGCGTAGTATCAAGGTCGGAAACCGTGCGGCCTAAAGCTGGTCCCAAATTCAAAGTCTGACCCAGCTCCAAGTCGGCCGCGTTCTTCAAGACGCGCTCGTCACCGAGAGTGATATCGATCAAGTAGTCGGCAATGTTGTAACCGAGGGGACATGCGTATCCGTGTCGGACAAAGTAGTCGTGGCACCTGATCATTTCACCCAGGTACACGGTTTGGCCCGCACTCAAGAGCAAGAGGCGATCAAAGAGGGCCACAATATTGCTACGTGGCTGGTGGATGGTAAAGACTATGGTACGGGCTTCGTCTTTGGCGAGGCGGGTTAGGCATTCGACCACCTTGTAGGCATTGTATGCGTCCAAGCCCGAGGTGGGCTCGTCTAAAAAGAGAATGGACGGAGATGTGACAAGCTCGCATGCGATCAGTACTCTGCGCTTCTCACCTCCTGAAATACCACGCACAAACTCGGAACCGATAATGCGGTCGCGGATATCGTAAATACGCAACTCCAGCAAGACACGGGAGACACGGCGGCGCTTTTGCGACACCAGCATCGTGCGGGGAAGCCGCAAGAGAGCACTATTGAGAACCGTCTCGTATACCGTCAAGGTGGGGATAAGGTGATCTTCCTGGTCTACAAAAGCCACCATGCGACGGAAAATCTTGGGATCAATTTCGGCACCGTTGACGCGGACACTGCCACTTGTCTGACCGCACTTATTCTTCAGGGCAAGGATATCGAGCAACGTTGTTTTGCCTGCACCCAGAGCGCCCATAATCGCTAAACACTGTCGAGGTAACACCATTCCAGTCACCGAATTGAGGATCTGGTGATTCTTGACGGAGAAGGACACATTTTCGAACGAAAACGATGCCGGTACAAAGTCGGCGCCAAACTCGTCGTCGTCTTCCTCGTGTAGGGCCACTGAGCCCTGAGGGGCAAAGAGAGGAGACTTGCGTACGTTGTAGATGGTTGCGCCGACCACCAGTGCTGACACTAGCATGACACATGCGAGGGTCAAGAGATTTTGCCAAGTAAGGCGACGGGGAAGCACGTCATAGCCAGGGATCTGCAGCCGGTGGAGGCACTCGCCCAGGGCACAGTGCAAGGTAATGTAAGGATCACCAAATACGCTAGAGATCAAGTCGTTCATGCTAGGTTCCGAGAACTTGCAGTTCTTGTCGTTGATGTTACACGTAAAGTCACCTGGACCCGTGATCAGCTCGGTTAAAAAGTCTGAAATGTCAATTGAGTTTGCCTCGCCGCAGAGCATGCGGCCAGGAAGACATTTGCACTGGACTGACTCGCAGTTGAAGTGGGTAGTGTTTCCCCTCAAATCGTAGTTGAGCTTACACTTATCCAAGTCGCAGTAAAAAGATTCACGCTGGTCGATCCAGAATTGGAAGTCGCAATGGGCTTGGGTGCTGTTGCAACTAAAAGTGGCCTGGGGTTTCTTACCCTTCAAGATGGCGATAATTTTAGGATTAGTCACGTCGCACATCTGGTGAAGGGTATTGACAGCGATGCCCAGTTTATAGCATGTTCCTTTCAAGCCTTCTGGCATGAATGGATCACAAGCAAAGTCCAGGTCACATACGTTACAATTTATACCGGACCAGCCCGGAGAACAGGCACAGGGGGTGTCGTCGTTTCTTACGGGGCGATGGCGATTACCGTCAGAGAGAGCACCGCATAGAGGCTGCGAGCAGTCCATGCCGCCGTAACCATCTCGGCATTCGCACTGGCCGGTGAAGGAGTTGCATTTTGAAAATTGGGTGCATTCAAAGATATCCAAGTTGCAGTTGAAGCATGGGGGACAATGGTGTGACGAAGCGAAGGCAGACAAGTGAGATTGCGGAAAGCTGAGAGACGATCTTGGCGGTGGTAGAGAAGGCGGCGATGATAGCGAAGCCGCAAGGCTCGATGCTATGAGCACCCCCAAGAGGAGTGGTATCATTTACGGAGTTGCAAGGTCGGGGACGGAGTAGTGCACATAGATAAGTCATGGAGCACTGGCGATTAGATAAGCGGAGAATGTATTATTTTACAGATTGCTATTGTTTTATTATGCAGGACGAGGCAGATAACAACGCAGAATATTTCGAGAAGATATTACACTTTGGTAATAGTATTTCCAGACTGCAAGTCTCGGATTGTGAAGGGTACTGATTTTTCTACTCCTTTGATGAGGATTTTGGTTGGCGGTGGGTGATGGCTTCTCTAAGAAGGTGCAAAACTTGTGCCGGAAGTCTTTTTTAACGGTATATCCTCGTGAGTTAGAAAAGCACGATCAATACAGGAATACACGTCGCCTAATAAATAGACACAATTGTCTCCGATTTTGACTTCTGCTCTCTCAAAGCGCGCTGGACCCATTCAAGCTCAAACCTTTGAATACTGAAAAGCCGATCCAAGTTTCTGCGCTCTTCATATGCAAGAGGTGCCTCTGGAAGTGCTAATGTTTTCCGGAATTCGAAATCCTCAAGACACTTGATACGCTCCAAGTCTTTTTTGAGCTGCGTGATCCGTCGGATAGAATGCATATTCTGTTGCATCAAGGCGCGGGATTTGAATGATATCCAACCGCAAATTGATTCCAGGCTTCTGGTATCGAGCCCGGGCTCCACTGCATTAGATACAGCCGAACCAATTTCCTCGGGATACGGCTCATCTTCATCGATGTGCACCCATTGAATATTTTGTGGCGGGAGAAGCGCCCCCTCAGCACTGGCTTCTTTCTCCTCAGTATTTTCCGCTCGCGACGTCTCTGGGCCAAGGAATTCCTTCTGTATTGATTCGTTAATCGAAGGTTGCACCATGTTTTGGCACTTATGACACTTTTAATCATACGTTTTCTGCCTGGTCTTATGGTGTTTCATACGCTGCCAATAAGGCGCCGCTCTATTAATTCTCAGGGGTCAAGTCTCAAAAGGGTGATCTCTGCGGGGAGAGGGGGGCGAAAAATTTCTCAAAGTTTATCCGTGCTCTTGGATACGTTCACAAAAGTATCTTGAGCCTGGAGTGGTTGGTATTTGCTCGATTCTCCCTCGAAATATCACACATCATCAATCTTTAAGCTTGGATCAGTCGCGATTTTTCTTTATTTCACGGCGGACGTCTCGGAGAATGTCTACATTTCTTGATCGTGTCATTTAGTAATTTGTGAAATAGCACTGAATGATGCTCTTCAAGTAACGTGGTCATGCTGATAGATTTTCTACACGTGAAATATAATTAGATTACACTTCCAACTTTCACTTGGGTCATATCAAGAGCGCTGCATACTGGAAATACCCTTGAAACGCCGTTGCATGCGCTTATCTCAGGAATAGTGTTTCCCAAAAGGTTTTGGTTTTGGGCGGAGGCTCGGACCGGAAACAGGAATAGATCGATATGAGTATCAATATACCGATCACAAATACTCCTATCGCATCTGCTGCATCTGATGCCGCTTTCTGTTTTACCTCAATTGCTGGCGGTGAGGTCGGTGTTGGTGGCAATTGTGATTCTTGTCGCGGTTCCAACATGCTTTGGGCACATTTTAACTCAGACTCTTGCGCGCGAAGAAGTCGCGTAAAGTCAATGAGCTCGTGTTCTGATATCTGTTCCAGCGTAGAAAACAGGATCTTGCGTTTCGTGTTTGCAATGAGACGCTCAATGCTTTTCATATTTTGTTCTCATTGTGGGATCGCTCTAGCATACCGTTCATGTTCTTCTTCAAGAATGTGAATTTGCGTTGCGATCCAATTAGAGATGGACTGCAAAGTCAAGGGTCCTGCTATTGACTCCTCCGGAACCGCATTTCTCGACGCATCATGTGCGGGATGCAGCGACAGGCTCCGTGCAACAGGGAGTGCCGCATCTATACAAGATGTTTCCTCCTCGGGGTCTGGGGCACGGCGGGACACCTTACCACACTCTAGAGATATCTCTTCCACATTATCGGGCCCGGGAAGCAGCTCGTCCGTCTCCGAAAGTGGGCTCTCGCTCAGCAGTAAGTTGATAATCTCGTAAGACATTTGTCCTCCTCCATGTCTCGATGCTTGTGCCCTATTTATACCGATGGAGCGCCGCTCAGAAACTTCAAGTCGCAAGTCTCAGGGGCGACTTTCCAAATTGCACATTGTTGGAAATAAAGCTTATTCACGCAAATGCATTTAACGGAGTGAATTGTCAAATCACCACCGGAAGTAGATGAAAAGTGCAGTTTGCTTCTAATTCAATCAAGAAATGCAGCATGCTGGTCAATGATATGGACCAGTGTGGATGAAAATTCAAGACTGGCAGGATTTCTTGTTTGCTTCATACCCAAATGGTCAAAGGGAAAACCCGAAATACAAGTTTACTATATTTAAGCTACTCTATCCGTGGCTCATCCATTTAGGCTTCATTGACTATCGGTTATTTTTAAGCTTTCAGGATAGGATTTCACGGCACAAACTTTAAAGCTAATTGGATGTTTGGGGGCCTAGTTCGGCACACTTTGCCCAGTGCTAGTAGCCGGTTGCTACTTGGAGTGATTGGACACAAAAAGCAAGAAATGAGCCTCGCCCTTGTCACGTACTGATCGCTTTTTCAAAGTGTATGAGTGTTCTCAATTGTGGTCTACAGAAACTAGACATCAGCGTCTTATTCACAGTGGTAGAACTTTGTTAAGCAACACAAGACCCAGACGATTAAAAGCGTGATGATTTTGACGGGGAGGTCAGAAATGACTCGGAGGGGTCCATTTAAAGATAATCAGATAGCATAAACCCACAAGGCCCAATTGAGGGAGTCCTTGGGAGACAAACTTCTTACTTTCCCCTTGGAGACTTATTCTTTGAGCGCAGGAAAAAGTGCTGCAGGAGTTTGACAAGTTTCAGAGTCGTCTTTTGCGGGTAGCACTATAGGTCAGTACGAGAGTCTCATGAGGTACTGATTTTAAGCAGAAAATGAAATCAAAGAAAGTTTGAAACGCTGGTGATAGAGAGGACTGGAAGATGGAAATGCTTGACGGTTGAGCTGAGATAGAACACTGCACAACACTGATGGAGAATGCTTCTGATGTTAACGTGCGCAAAGGAGACCTCACAATCGGCACAGTGTTAAGGCCACTCAGAAAAGTACAAGAACTAGCTCTAGGGGGTAATATGTACAATCATTAATCTATAGTGTTATAGAGAGTGCTTTAGTGTATTTTTGGGTTAGCCTATTTTACTTCCGCAGTGTCTTTCTCTACCACATCCTTCACATCTTCCACATTAGCTTTCAGCGCATGGACATCTCTAGCCTTCAGATCCGTCACATGTTTTGTATTGTTGAGGTCTTTGGCATTTCCTATATTCAGATCCTGTAAACCTTCTGCACCGCTTTCACGCCAGTACGCCAACTCCTTAGCCCACTGCTCGTCCTCGTTTTGCGGCGGGGCCCATTCCTCGGCGGTGGTGGCGGTACTGGCATTGGAGCGTGCGCGCAACGAGCCTGCCATGGCGATAGCGCCGTGCGGGTCGCGCTTGTTGTAGACGAACAAGCCCTGGAGGGCGGCGGTGCTGATTCCGCGGAGCCCGAGCCGGGAGTACTTTGCCATGAACTGGTCGCAGAGGTCGTGCTGGTCCGGGAAGAAGCGCAAGAACATGTGGCGGGCCTGGTGGGGCAGGGCGTTGCCGATGAAGGCCTTGTAGTCGATGCGGCCCGGCCGGAGGAGGGCGCGGTCGAGCCGTTCCGGGTGGTTAGTGGTCATGAAGGTGATGCACTCCTGGGCGGAGGCGACGCCGTCGAGGGCGTTGAGGAGGCCCAGGAAGGTGACGCCCAGCAGGGCCTGGTGGGGCAGGAGGCGCAGGGCGAACGCGGCGTCCACGTCTTCCAAGAGCAAGATCAGGCGGGGCGGCAAGTGGTTCATCAAGTGGTTCAAGCGGTCGTCGGACAAGTGGGACTCTGCCAAGTTGAGGATGCAGATGGAGTAGTCGAGGTGGCCGGCGAGGGCCTGGATGAAGGAGGTTTTGCCCAGGCCGGGGGGGCCGTACAAGAGGTAGCCGCGGCGGTAGGGGATGCCGCGGCGATGGTACCAGTCGGCGCTGGCCAAGAAGTCTGTGACGTCGGCGCAGATGCCCTCGGCGACACCCTTGTCCAAGACGACGGAGTGGAGGGGCCGCTTGGCGCGGGGCAGGCCAAAGGGGCGCCAGTCGGGGCCCCAGGCGGAGAACAAGACGATTTTGCCCTCCTGGGCCAGCTGGGCCAAGGCACGGGCCTCCGCGAGCATTTTTGGAAAGAGGAAGCGGTCGCGGTACAAGGTGGTGATGGTGACGGTCTCGAAGGGGGCGCCCGAGGAGAGGTCCAAGAGCTTCGGCAGGCGGTCGCGGGAGACGAGCATGTAAGCGCCGCTATAACGCAAGAGGTGTTTGCCCGGGCCGGGGACTAGGGCGAAGGAGGCGGACAGAGAGCCATTGGCGTGTTCGACGAGGGTGGTTTCGACGGAGAGGTGGCGGGAGGAGCGCAGGGGGTGCTTGGCCATCCACTGGAGGAACCAGAAATACAGTTTGTCCTTGGAGGGGATTTCCAAGTCGACGAGGAGGCGGCGGTAGGAGAAGGAGGCTAGGCGGACGACGGCCAGGCGGGCGACGGCGAGGGAGGTAGCGAGGAGCATGAGGCCGCCGCCGGCGGCGAAGTAGGGGTTCTGGTTGAGGAAGGAGTGGCCATTGGGATTGTTGGAGGGAGGAGAGTGCGAGAAAGGGTCAATTGAAGTATTCCCAGTTGGATGGGCATTCCCCGATGGATGAGTATTCCCGGTCGGTAGAGTATTCCCAGTTAGTGGAATATTGCCAGAGTCATCGCGTCGTTGGTCAAGTTCAGGTTGGGTGCAAGAATTGTCAGTTGCAGCCATTTTTTCACTAGTGGTGGAGAGGAAAAAAGGCAAAAGTTTGAAAAATAATAGGCTGTCCTGGATAATGCGATGCTCCACGGTAATGCGATGCTCCACGGTAATGCGATGCTCCACGGTAATGCGATGCACCCCGGTAATGCGATGCTCCACGGTAATGCGATGCTCCACGGTAATGCGATGCACCTGGATAATGCGATGCACCCGGATAATACGATGCTCCACGGTAATGCGATGCTCCCCGATAATGCAATGGATCTGTATCCCGATACTATTGTATTAACTTAAGCGAAGATTATATAAGCATGCGACACTCACCTAATGTGCAGGACTCGAACAACTCCGTTACTCCGGGGCATTACTTGGTAGTAACTTGTCTAGCCGATTACAGGCAACACGTCTACCTCAGCCCTTTCCTCCTCTACAGCTGCCCTGATGGAACAGAGCCAGTCGCCTCCCACGCCTCCGCCCCTCAAAACTCTCTACCGCATCCTCGATGATATCCGCTTCCTGACCACTTTCCGTATCAACACGGGGCTTCTGCTCTTGGCAACTCCCCTGCTCTACGCCATTCCCTCCATTCTGTCGGCCTCTCGCAGCTCTATCTTGACCTGTGACTTGCCCTATGCCCCGACCACCACAACCGCCTCTACCTCTGGCCCATCCTCTGACCCAGCCTCTGACCCATCCTCCCCACCCATAGTCATCACGACTTCCACCGCAATCGTCGTATCCAATGACGCGCTACTACACCTCCGTCTATCTCTGTTGCCGCTCACCCACTCAACAACTCCTCTACTGGCCTCTAATAACCCCTTTGCCCCCGCCCCGCCTCCCATTGACCTCTTTGTCGGCACAAACTCCCATCACATCTCTGACGCCTTCTTCTCCCTTCTCGGCGGGCCCTTGGACGATGCCTTGGACGATTTCTTCTTCGCCTCAGATACTCTTCTCCTCCGCGTCTCCTTGTTCCCTCAAGAGTTTGACCACTCCGTCCTCGATTCCCTCACCGATCCCGATTTGATCGCCAAGAGACACTCCTCCGTTCTCGCCGATACCCCCGAGGCTGAAGCCGACGAAACCCTCTCGTCCCCGCCACCCGCTCCCCTCTTGTGTCTCCGCACCCTTGTCTCCGCCCTACGCACTCCGCTCCTCCACGACGCAGACTCGCCCCCGCGCTACATTCCCGTCTCCCACCCGGTGCTCGCGTCCCGCGTCGGCCACCGCCTCTTGCTAGACCATTTCGGCTTCTCCCTCACAAACAATGGCACAGAGATCCTGCCTCCTGATACCCTCCTGCCCCATGGCCGCGCCTCCGCCTGTCGCAAGCTCTTGGAGATCTTGTACCGCGCCTCCACCCTCGGCCCGGCCCCAGATTTCTCGGCCGCGTTCGGCCCCGTCCGGTTCGACTCGTCCGGCGCGGCCTTGTTCGCAGCGTGCCCGGACAACCACTCCCCGCCCCACCGCTTGGCAAACGGCCGCGACCTCGACAGAAACCTCTTGGCCTTGTCC